>KK499811.1:1339228-1425377 GCA_000688715.1 Glossina pallidipes
ATATATGTATATATATATATATATATATATATATATATATAAATATACATATATATATATATGTATATATATATAAATAAAAACATCTTTACTAAATTCAAAAAGAAAAGACGAAGAATTGTTCTCCTTTCGTTGACAGTTAAAAAGTGAAGCGTTCCGAAAACTAAATTTTTTAACGCCAACGACAAAAAGCTAGAAAACCTTCCATGAAACACTATTCCATTCTAGATCAAAATCTGGCCCTAATCCAACCCTCTTTGTTGATATGTTAGGTTTTCTAAAATTAAGTGAATCACTACTGAAAGCTCACCAGGATTGCCAGAATTGCCAGAATTGCCTTATTTGCAGGTAAAAACATTATAGTTGCACGAGGCCGACTGTTGAATACCCTACGTCGCGTTGCTTAATGTAATTCTTAATTTATTTTGATAGTAAAATTTCAAAAGCTATGCCTTATGGATCAATATTAAAAATTAAATCTTTTTACCGTACAAAGGCTCACTGCACGTAGCAATGGTAATAGAGGATATTAACCCAATCGATTCGCATTTTTCACGACAATTTATTAACACCCAAATATCATGGGCTAGCAATTTTCCTCGAAAAATTTGGAAGATGTAAACGACATTTTCGAAATGGGAAGTGGTCGCGAAAATGGCCGGATCCGATCCAATTTCAATAACGTTCACCCTTCAGCCAAACCGCGTCATGAAAATATCTCAACAATTATAACACATAAGTTGAACACAAGAATCCAAGACGGACAGTTGTACAGACAAGCTTAAGTCGATTCAGAAAATGATTCCGAAAGATGGGTTTCTCGTAAGTTTTTGTGGCTTTTATCTGCAGAAATCTAGTCGTCTAAGAAATTGCAAAAATTGCAGTCTACCCAGAAACCCATCTATGATAGCTAAAAAAAAAAACATGTGTGCAGGTTGCCTCAATTATTTCTGTAACTCGTCCAGTGTTAATGTAAAGCTTACTTTCCTATGCTCATCTTAGATGGTAGATGGGCAAGTTTCATAATAAGAAGAAAATGCCATCACAGGGGCTATATTAGATCTGTCATATGTTTGTAAGCGCAAATGAAACAATCGCCGAATACCTCTCATCGCGTCTTTAGACATTTTCAGCCTGCGCCTCAAATTCTATTCCTCACTTACACCAGATGGAATCTCAGTCAGCACGTGTTTGGAGAGATTTGTAAATTTCATTTAAAATCACAATCATTGGAAAAAGTTATATCGATCCACAACGCCTTAAGAAAAGTTACAAATTTCTCTTAAGAGACATGAAATAAACTTCTCTTTGATTTCTTCTTAATAAGATTCTTATTGTGTTGGGTACTCAATGCAAACGTGTTGGTAAGTTTACTAGCTGGAAATACTCTTCTTCTCCATCTATAACTGCTACTTCTACTTCTGCTAAAAAAAAAAAAGGATCCGATTGTCTTGGTTGCTAGTGCTCATTCTACTTTTAGTCCCGGGTATAAATAAATTGTAATAATAAAAATAATAATAGGTCCTTACCTTATGCCAAACATATGGTTAAGTCTAAGCTTCCGCAAGTAAACTGTTTTCTTCTTGATTGAGTGTTTTGATAATTAACGATCGACAACCATGAAGTCCTTCCAAGTCAATTAAATCAATTACTGGCAGGCAGTTTTTTGCATATTTGTTCGTGTGTTGTTCTCCTGCGTGGCGAAATTCTTCGCACTCATTACATAACGGAACAAATCTTTGAGTTTTATATCGCGCATTACACCGATGACATACACCGAGGGAAAACACTTCATTCTTCTTACTGTTAAGTCTCACGCTTTCGATTAGCCAAGTTGTATAACCTTTTAGTTTGGCTAAATGGGCAACTTGCCGGGAAATACTTAATATTAATAAATTAAGCATCTTCCGTCTGTGCTTTGTTCAGACAGACAGACAGAGAAAGAGATAGATAGATAGAGAGAGAGAGAGAGAGAGAGAGAGAGAGAGAGAGAGATAGGTCCTTATATCAGTAATTTATATAACTCCAGTGCGCATACATGGCATTCACTTTCGTCATAGAAATTTTTATTAATGCGAATTGATCGTATGAAGCGTTTCTCCCATGCTTCTATGAGGCAAGCAAGTCAAATACAGCTATTTGATGGGTGATTTAATTGAACCGTTGTGTTGTAGCATATCACCTCTGTTTCGATAAAATCGAGTCTGCAGAAGTCGGTCCTGTGCCCGCTAATTACAAACGTATTACACATGTCTCTTTCAAACTTGCAAAGTTCATTTAGAGGTCGCCGTTATATGTACAATCAGTCCATAAGAGCTAAACGTAGATTTTGTAATTCGGAAATTTCGAATTTTGGATGCTTGTTTGTCCAATTAACTCTTGAAAATGACTTTGACATAAGCGTTAATTATTTTCTTTTTTTAGATTTTGTGATTCGATAGGGATTTCGTAAAATATTTCGTAAAAATAAAAATGTTCTGGTACAAGGATTTACTAAGTTTGCGCAATTGTATGCAAAATCCAGAAAGGATTTAGGTAAACCTATCTTTTATTATATTGATCGATTCAGAGTCAATTTTTGATTCGATCTAAGTTTATCTGTGCGTCTGTCCGTCTGTCCGTGTGTCCGTTTGTCCGTCTGTCCGCCTTGCCCGTATCCTTATGTTCAACGTACAGTTGGCAATTTTCGCGATATTTTGATGAAATTTGATACAGCGACACGTTTTGTCCCAACGGCGAGTGCTATAGAAAACTCTTCGGATTGGACCATCCTCTTGATCACTTCCAATATAAGGCCTTATTTTAAAAATCCATTATATGAGTAACCGTTTTAAGCGAACTGATGTAGGTTATTTAATGGTGGACCGTATTCCACTATAATGTTTTCACTTGTTAATAATAGTGGAATCATAGGGGCTCTCGTCTCCACATCTTTCTGAACTTTGTGTCCTCAGGAAGACTTTGATAAGGTTTAAACGACATTTACATATTTACATATAATTTCGTTTCTCTAAGATCTTACGCTTCAATTTGTCAAAGTCTATGGTCTCGTTATACAGCATTGCATATCTCAGTTAGCACACTAGCTCTCATAAGGCTGTTACGAATTGGAAAGTCAACCTGCACATGGAGAATCATATCAGTAAAGATTGATAGGTAGAAAGGTACAAACATTCAAGGCGAAAAAACATAAAACGAGTTCCTGCCACAATTTGCATGAAAATCGAAATTCATTGGCTATGCGATGGGGAATAATTGAAGGAATTGTAAATCAAGTATCAGAAAGAACAATCGAAGTACTGAGAAGGACAAATATTTCTTCACCTGTCAGCTAACACAAAACACTTAGAAGATACAACACTAAAATATAAATTTTTAGTTGGATCTTTTCTAAATTTGGGTGGACGAAGCGATTAACTTAATTTTTAAACTTAACACTACCGTTGTAATCGGAAAAGTTTCATAACAGATATGATATTCTAAGAAAAGCTTTCCGATATACATATAGCTAAAAATACGTATAAAATATGTAGCTGGAGGAAGTTTCAGCGATATTGGAATGCGCTTCGAACTTAAATGATTTGGATGCACCGGCTGTTGTAGATATGAAAATATTTTGCTTAAAATGCTTTGACTTATTCCACACTTTGATAACAGAGTCACCATAGACCAGCAACAATCTTAGAGACTTTGGAACACTATACTCATAAATGATAATTATTTCGTTGCTATAACAAAATCAATAAGGACTTGTTTGTTCAACAATCAAATGATTATAGAGAAAAAAATTTTCTGGCCACACATGGAATGTATTCAAAGGTTTGAATACAACAAGAAAAAAACTCAATAGAAAAAAGTAACTGAAATATAGTTTATAAAAAAATAAAAAAAATTAAAAAAAAAAAATAAATAAAAAAAAAAAGAAAGAAAGAAGAAATTAATATTGAATCCGGGATCGAAGCTAATTAGAGATGTCGGTCAAATTCACGGAGAAGGGTGCTGAAAAGATTCGTATCGAGCGTAGCAGGCATTTTGAACGATCTGTTAAACAGCTCTCGGGTAGAACACTTTATGATCTGGAAAGCACGTACACTATAAAAACTGGAGCCTCTCTAATACCCGATTTGAACGTCATAGTTGAACGCATGCGTAATATGCCGGATGATCGTTTCATTTATTTGAATTATATGCTACCGAAAACGAGTGAATATTTCACGCCGTACAGTCTAAAGTAAGCCGAACCGCATTGTGTTTATTTCGTTCATTAATAATCATTAACTTCTACTTGACCTTCTATGAAACAAAAAAAAACAAAAAAAAAAAACCAGAGAATTCACTTATGACGATCTACCTAATAAACAACTGTTTTTTACGATGAGCCGTCATGGTGTCACCTATTGGCATTTGTCCGAGAATTTCTTTACACCTTTACTGCAATGGCAGCAAGAGTTTCAGCAATTTTTAAGTATCATTAAGATACGTACGTTTGCGGTCTTTCGCATATGGAAAGGTTTCAAAGTTTGGGAGAAGACGATTAAGTGGATAAAACAAGGCGAGGCCAAATCATATCTCCAAGATCACTTACTAATAGCTATACCTCCTCTTGCTAGCGCCATTTTAAAATTACGTAGCGAGTTAGTGGTGTTGCAGCGCAGCAATTTCGTAAATGTTACCGGCAAGCAAATGGGGAAACTATTCCCCCCTTTTTTTCCGACTATTTTTTTTCTTTTTTTATTAATAGAATGATTTCTTTTTTTTGTATAGTGATTGAAGAATGGCATCCGTTCTATTTTCTGGAAATCCATATGAAAATCTACGAAAAATTAAGAGTCACCTTCCGGGACTTTCGCGAGAAAACAAAGAAACTTTTGTGTATGCTTTGATTGCTTACGGAGTTAAGCGTTACTTTTAAAATCACTTTTCACATTTATATAGTTGAGGCGTGCTTAACTGCTATTACGGAACGTGGCTTTTTCCCCGATGACGAAATCAATTATTATCCGTCGATTAAGAAAATGCGCGATGCCATGAGTTTCATGGATCGTGCACGTAAACGTAATTTTTGCAAAATTCTTTCCAAGTACGAATCTTTACATTTAGCTCATGACCAACCTACCATACTGACCGATTTTGACTTTGTTCCTCTCTTAGCTTCCTTAGCTACTGCGATTGTCTTATGTATCATATGTTATTCAGAGTTACATGTCACAGTTTCCACGATCTCGTAAAGGCGATGGAAATTCATGACATTGCCAGCCCAAGCAAAGAGTTATTAAAAGAAAATTTAAGTTTGCACGAACAATTAGAGGCCGAGAGAACAGAGACTTTCCCCCAGGTAAGACAATTATAATAGGAATGCTATAATATTAGCCCTAGACAAAATTTCATGATGAGATTTCTGTAAAATTTCCTAAAATACCCTACGCCACTTATCGTATATGAGTATGTTAAGTTGGTACTCATGTATACACTAGATACAAAACTTGACGAAGACTGTACGTATATACCGAGAGGAATTCTGAGACAATTTACACGTGTCAGTCCGTCTATCCATCTTCTATTCGTGTAACCTATTTTTACGATATTTTGATGATATCTTTTGGTCTAAAAATGAACGCTATTGAATAACGATTCGGATTCGACCATTTTTCCAACCACTTCCCGTTCAAAAGTCATATAAATACATTTGATTGTATTAAGCGAATGGTGGTGTAGGGAATTTACTTGTTTTGTAATACTAAGGAAAGACGGCGCAGCCAAGTCAATCTTTTGTTAATAAATAAAATGTGCTTTAAAGTTTCCCGTGCCTGTATACTGCCATTCACTTATGGCTGGAAAATCAATTATTTGGACCATTTAAAATTTTGCCACGCCTACACTCTTGACTATTTAAGCTGCCATTTCAGTTAAGAAACAAATTTTTTTTTATAATAAACATACTGCACTCTACCTTATCCCGAATTCATGGGCCACTACAGCCTGTCTACGTTTAACACTAGATTTGTGTAAAATTCATTTGGTATTCAGTTATCCTCGGCATTCAATATTTTGTTTGTTATTCTATCTACCTTAGAGTCCATTTTTTGTAGCGAACTTGCACTTACTACCGGATCGAATTGACATTGAGCCTTCAGAGTAAGCAAACAACAACAAAAAACAACAACTCTTGAAATGGTATAATAATAATAATAATTTTGTTGTTTACTTTTTACAACTAATACGATTAGAGAAATAATGAAGCATATATTTAATCGCATATCTACTTTAATATTGGAGACGGTGACGGAAATTGATAACTTTACCGATGATAAGACCTATTTAAAGTTCACTGAGTGCGTAGCACGTGTTACTGTGGATTTCTTCGTTACTCATTTTTCATGTTTTTCACTTCTAGGCCGTCTATAATGGGTAGACAAGAAGAACGTTTAGCTGGAATACCGCCCGATCTAAGCTTTTTATTACGTACAGATCCTGACTTTCAGCGCAATCGGTGATTAATTAAAATCTTACATAATGATTAGTACCGATTAAGTTTATTCCTTTTTTGTTCTTATGGGATTGCGGTCCGAATTTACAGCAAACTGATTAACATATACATACGTCAGGCATATGAGAAAGCCGAACTTTATACGTATCGCTTCGAGACTATACGTCATAATTATGAAATCGATACTTGTACCGATCCAAACACGCTAAGAACTGAAAGAGGTTAATCTTTTTGTCACTTCCTTTTATTTATTTCTTTTTTTTTTTTTTACGTTCGCCGAGCAATGAATTATCTGGTTTTTTTTCAGACCTTGAAGCTTTGCGTGCGTACTGTGATCGCTACTGTAACAATGTTAAAGCACTGGATGGCATATTATCGGTAGTTAATTTGGGTTTGCTGAAGCTAATGCAAGGAAGCTTTAAAGATACGGTTACACCAGTGTGCGTTAAATTACAAAATGTTCTAGCAACATACCTGCCACGGTAAGGCTGTAAATGAATGCAAACAAATTAATTGCGTTTGTTATCTTTTTTAGATTGGCTGCGGAGGAAGTAGAACATATTGCAGATAACGCCCGTGATGTTTTGCTGCGTATTACTGCTGAACCGGAAACAACTTTGGAAATTGTTAGCCATATCGCCCTCTTGGAAGGAATTGAAGAAGAAATGCGGCAATTGTTCGCCGACGTTGATTACGCTCATGACGTGTTTATTATCATCAAAGATTTTTCAATACCGATTGATAATGAACGAAAAGAAGACTATATGGATTGTGAAGATATGGTTAATCGTACTTTCGATAAATTGAAAGAGATACAAGCGAAGCGACCACAATTTATTAAGAAATTGGAAGAGAAAATGAACGATGACATCAAATTAATATTTGAGGAAACTCATGAAATTTATGTCCAGATCTTAGATCCAAAATTGCTTGACGTAAGTTTTTCATTTTTTTCTATTAAGAAAACTAGGAGTTGCATTACGAAAATATCGCGCAAATCAATTTAAAAAAAAAACGATAGTTAATAACAATCTCTAGAAGGTTGGCGAAAAAGCTGCCGTCGGTGTCAGGTCAATAGATTTACATTCATAGCAATTCCTTTATATTCACATTCTAAGCTAAATGTATGCAAATCGCCAGTAGACATATTGAAAAAGTCTCTTCGCGCAGATCTAAGGTACATTGTCAGCTACACCATTAGCTTCCGAACATTTGCAAATCACTAAAGAAAATATTTAAAGCCTTCCCTTCTTTTGAGACCTCTTTGTTCAGGCCACTCACCAAGAACATTGGCATTTTAAATTTGTCCTTCCATCCGCAATACTCAGACGGATTCATCAGAAAACTTTACGTTTTTATATTCTTGGACAATGTAAGCTTTAAAGTTTGTCACGTAGTAACCGTCGCTCTGGTCATCGTGTCTGCTGCCGGAATACCTCTCTGTTTGAAAATGTTGACGAAAAAAGTTAAAAGTAGGCTCTGCATGTACGGATAAAATCTAAATAAAAGTCGCTTACAACCCACGCCACGCCAACAATAAAGAAAAATTTCAAAATACATAACTTTTTATGCGTTCTACTGCATTATGCGTACCGCGACCAGAATGAATCCAACAATAATGTTTAAATATATATATTGGTCGGACAATTTTGTTTTGGTGCGTCAATTAGATTTGATCTTTTGCATAATCGAATTTCAGAAAAAAACACCTCGTAAGCAAGTGCTTGCTAAATTAGATTCGCTACTGAAAGATTTAGAAATTCTACACGAGAAGGCCGCTGAATACATTGGTTATCAGAAGAAATTCAAGGTAAAATACCTGCGGTAAACGTCTCCCCCTAGGTATTCATAACCGAGCTTGCGATCGCTCCATTTTCAGATCGATATCACTAAATATGAAGAAATGGATATGGCTTTCTCTGAGATCCGTTTACGTCAGCATCTACACAATTCCGCCATCGAATGGGAAACGGCATATCAACGTTGGACGACATCGGAATTCAATACGTTATTAGT
This sequence comes from Glossina pallidipes, assembly GCA_000688715.1. Taxonomy (NCBI): domain Eukaryota; kingdom Metazoa; phylum Arthropoda; class Insecta; order Diptera; family Glossinidae; genus Glossina; species Glossina pallidipes. Next base: position 1,347,732 of record KK499811.1, read on the forward strand.
TTCTGAATTAACTGATTTAACAGTGAAAATCATTAAGAATTGTATGCAATTTGAGAAATATTTGCCGGAGAATAACATTGTGCCAGCACTGAAAGCAGCCGCAGACGAATTCAAACTGAAACTACCTGTCATCGGCTATCTAAGAAATCCCAACTTCCGACCGGTTTGTAAATACTTTTATTATACTCACTAATAAAAGTGCTATGCAATGCATACATTTTTTAGCGCCACTGGGCCGAGCTCGAAGCCATTTTAGGTCGCAAACTCTACCAAGAGCCAAACATTTTCATTTCTACATACGAACAAGCGAATGCTTTCGACGAAAGCATGGCGGGTGCGTTAATGGATATCTCGTCTCAAGCAACCGGAGAATTTCAACTTGAAGCTATGCTCAAGGCTGTTGAAGCTGTTTGGAAGGATCAGGAATTGTCCGTTGTTAGTCATCACGATCAGAAAGACGTTTTCGTCCTGGCCGGTCAAGAAGAATTGCAAGCAGTTTTAGATGATTCCACAGTCAATATGAATACAATCGCTGCATCCAAATACGTCGGCACTATAAAACATAAAGTCGATGAATGGCTGGAACACTTGGATCAATTTGGCAAGACTTTAGGTGAAACAACTGAAACTGTGTTGACTGAAATGTATTTTATTTACACACTCGTCGTGTGTCTTCTTTCAGAATTATGGATAGAATGCCAAACAACTTGGATTTATTTAGAGGCTATATTTGCCTCACCCGATATTCAACGACAATTGCCTCAAGAGGCCAAAATGTTTTTTCAAGTAGACAAAAGTTTTAAGGACTTGGTGAGAACCGCCAAAAAGGTTTCATTGGCTTTACCTGTAATGTCTTCCACGGCCAATTACCTCCTTTTAAAGGAAAATAATAGATTACTTGATTTAATAAACCGCGGCTTGGAAGCGTATTTAGAGGTGAAACGTGTCGTATTTCCCAGGTTAGATAGAAACTATTTTGAATCCTCTATGCAAATAATACAATAAAAATTTCTCTCGTCAATTTAGATTTTATTTTTTGTCAAATGATGAACTATTGGAGATACTCGCTCAAACTCGGGTTCCTCAAGCCGTGCAGCCGCACTTGCGCAAATGCTTTGATGCCATATATCGTTTAGAATTCGGTCAGAAAGATGACGGCTCTGGAAAAATGGTGCCAACCAATGACATTTTAGCATTCATGTCGCCAGAGGGCGAAAAATTATTCTTTCAAAAAGGTCTAAAAGCGCGCGGCGCCGTCGAAGAGTGGCTCAGCAAAGTTGAAGAGGGCATGTTTGCTTCAGTTAAAAGAGCCATGCGCTTCGGCTATCAATGCTATCCCAATAAAGAAAGGGATGTTTGGTTTCAAGATCATCCCAATCAGGTGGCCTTAACCGTATCGCAGCAACAATGGGCTGCGGACATTCATTACGTTCTAGATAATCAGAAATGGTCGTCCAAAACAATATTGGATAAAATGAAAGAATTCGAAAAGAAATGTCTAAAAAATCTAGCGGCATTAGCTGCTCTCACGCGGAAGGATATAACAAGTTTGGTTCGTAAAGTTTTAACGGCTTTAATTACGATAGATGTGCACGCAAAGGACTCAGTGAATTTGCTCATAACCAAAGAGGTTTTCAAATCGTAAGTCCTCATTTCTATCTATTTAATAATTTTTACCTTTATTTTGCTTTTTCTTTCTTTTTTCAGTAACGATTTTAACTGGCTGAAGATGTTGCGTTTCTATTGGTCTCTTGAAACAGATACCGTGTACACACGTATGGCCTCAGCCAATATTCCTTATTACTATGAATATCTAGGTGCCGGAGGAGTATTAGTATTAACTCCATTAACCGATCGTTGTTATCTTTGTTTAATGGGCGCTATACAAATGGACTTGGGTGGAGCACCAGCAGGACCGGCTGGTACTGGGAAGACTGAGACAACCAAAGATTTGGCCAAATCAGTGGCGAAACAATGCGTTGTCTTTAATTGTTCGGACGGTTTAGACTATAAAATGATGGGTCGTTTTTTCTCCGGTTTAGCCCAATGCGGTGCATGGTGCTGTTTTGATGAATTCAATCGTATCGATATTGAAGTACTATCCGTAATAGCGCAGCAATTGATAACCATACGTAACGCTAAAGTGATTAATTCCAAGAGGTGATCTTTTTCTACTCATCGTTCTTAACATTTCTTTTCATTGGCATAGTCTTTCTGTTTTAATTAGGTTTATATTCGAAGGTCGTGAGATAAAACTGATAAAATCTTGCGCAGTTTTTATTACCATGAATCCGGGCTATGCTGGACGTACCGAATTACCGGATAATTTGAAAGCTCTTTTCCGTCCGATATCCATGATGGTACCTGATTATGCTTTAATTGCTGAAGTTATTTTGTATTCGGAGGGTTTCGAAGATCCCAAAAGCTTGGCCCACAAGATGGTGCAAATGTATAAATTGTGCAGCGAACAGCTTAGCCAGCAGAACCATTATGATTTTGGTATGCGAGCTGTAAAATCTGTGCTGGTAATGGCTGGTGCACTAAAGCGTGCCGCACCCGATCAAAGAGAAGATGTAACCTTGATTGCTGCCCTCAGAGATTCAAACATACCTAAATTTTTAGCCGATGACGCTACTTTATTTTTGGGTATTCTGGGCGATTTATTCCCAGGTGTAGAATTGCCAATCTCGTCCTATCCGGATTTGGAGAGGGCAATTGCATTAGGTTTACAAATGAAAAATTTACAACCCGTTTACGCTACTATGCACAAGTGTATACAACTCTACGAAACAATGTGTGTACGCTGGGGTGTCATGCTGGTAGGTCCTACCGGCGGTGGAAAATCTGTAGTTTTGCATGCATTGGAATTTGCTTTGAGCCAATTGTATGAGGAAGGTGTTAAAGGTCCCAATTATCGGCCGGTCACTATACAATGCATGAATCCGAAAGCCGTATCTATGAACGAATTGTACGGCTTTGTGGATCCCAAGACTTTCGAGTGGCAAGACGGTTTACTAGGCTTAGCTGTGCGTACCGCAGTAAACGTAGAAGGTAAGTAGTAAAAAAAAAAAAAAAACAAAAGCTGCTAAAGTATTTTCCAAATTTTCCATTGAACAGATGAAATCCACCAGTGGATTGTTAACGATGGACCTGTGGATGCTGTCTGGATTGAAAATTTAAATACAGTCTTGGATGACAACAAAATGCTTTGCCTTGCAAACTCGGAGCGTATTAAACTTACCCCCTGGGTACATATGGTATTCGAAGTCCAAGATTTATTACAAGCATCCCCGGCCACTGTGTCGCGTTGCGGTATGGTTTACATTGATCCTGACGACCTCGGTTGGTTGCCCCTACTTGACACTTGGATGATAAGCGGAATTCAAAAGAAAATTCAACCCCACCAGCTGGCATATTTAAACGATCTCTTTACCACGCATTTCCAAACATTTCTTCGCTTAGCCCTAAAACATGGCTCTTTTGTAATACACCAAGTAACCAGCTCCAAGGTATTTTTATGTCTGGAGCTTATGGCGAGCCTCATTGAGCAAATACGTTGGTACGACGTGTCGGAAGAAAATTATAAATCCCTCTTAACTAAAATGTTTGTGTGGGTAGTACTGTGGTCGCTATGTTCAAATTTCCGAGATGAAGAAAAACTTAAATATGAAGTACTATTAAAGCAATACATGTTGAGCGAAGGAAAGCATATTAAGTAAGTTAAAATAAGTATATTTTCTCTTCCCAATACTCTTCACCTCAATACAATTTTCGTAATTTTAGATTTCCTCAAACGGGTACATTATGGGATTATCGAGTAAATATGGAGACAATGAAATGGGAGTCATGGTCCAATATTATAGACACTTTTAAGTTCAATCCCGAAGACAAATACTTCGATATGCAAGTACCCACCGTGGACACGACAAAATATGGGTAAACATTATCTCATTTTGCGCAGTCCACTCGATTAATTATTCTCGCATTTCCAGTTACATCACCGAATTGTTATTCTCACGAAACTTTCCGGTCATGTTTACTGGCGACACAGGCGTAGGCAAATCTGTACTGGCTGTATCCACGCTTAAAAAACTTGCTCAAGGCTCCGTTATACCGGTGCAAATTAACTTCTCAGCCCAAACAAGTAGTAACAGAACTCAAGAAATGATCGAGGGTCCTTTAGATAGGCGTAAACGTAATCTCTTGGGTGCCCCGATCGGAAAAACGGTAATAGTTTTCATTGACGATGTTAATATGCCAAAACTGGACACCTATGGCAGCCAACCGGCGATAGAGCTCTTACGGTGAAATTTTAATCAAAGGAATTGGTTAAGTGAATTTATTGATTTTCTCTCTTTTTTTTTTGTTTTCGTTTGTTTTTGTTTTTGTTCGCATAATTAGACAAGTTCTAGACTTCGGAGGTTTCTATGACCGAGAAAAACTCTTCTGGAAGGAAATCGTTGATGTAGTTTTGGGTTGTGCTTGCGCTCCTCCTGGAGGAGGTAGAAATCCTCTAACCCCACGTTTTGTACGTCATTTTTCTCTCTTAGCGCTACCGAAACCAAACGATGAAACTTTAACACAAATTTTCGATGGTATTCTTACTGGGTAAAAAACTGTTCCCAATGGTGGCTTTAAAAAATATAGTCTCGTCTTCTATCATAATTTTTGCAGTTTCCTTAGTGACTTCTCTTCGGCTATCCGTCCTCTATCAATATCTATTGTAAATGCGTGTGTCGATGTTTATATGCGCATCGCAAAGGAAATGTTGCCCACACCGAATAAGTCCCACTACATATTCAATCTAAGAGATCTTTCTAAATGCATACAGGGAATTTTGCAGGCCAATAACATATACTACAACATGGAAATTCAAATATTACGTTTATTCTATCACGAGACTACTCGCGTTTTTCACGATCGCTTAATTAACGACGAAGATAAACATCTTTTCGTTGATCTGATGTACGATGTCTGTCTTAAGCATTTCAAAAAGGAGGTCTGCAAACGTGACGAGCCCCCTATACTCTTTGGCGATTTCATGGTATTCGGCAAGCCTCGTGCCGACCGCATTTATGAAGAGATCAAAGATCACAAAAAGTTGGAAAGTATACTAATGGATTATATAGAAGATTTTAACTCAATGACAGGCAAACGAATGAATTTGATATTATTCCAAGACGCATTAGAGCATTCGGTTCGGCTAGCTCGTTTACTGCGTAGTGATCGTGGCAATGGTCTATTAGTAGGCGTAGCTGGTATGGGTAAACAATCTTTAACTAAGCTAGCGGCTCACGTTAATGAGTACAAATGCATGCAAATTGAATTAAAACGCAATTATGACATTAACGGCTTTCATGAAGATCTACGGATTATATACCGACAAGCTGGAGTAAGCAGAGGTTCCCTTAATCCAAGTGCCAAGTAATTATTATATACGCATGCTTCTTCTCTTTCCTTTTTTTTCTGCTCTGTAGATTGACAACCAACCTGTAACATTTTTGATGATCGATACACAAATTGTGGAAGAAGAATTTTTAGAGGATATTAACAATATTTTGAATTCCGGAGAAGTGCCCAATCTATTTGAGGGCGATGAATACGAAAAAATTATAATTGATGCGCGTGAGGATTGCAATACAATTCAGAAAGAAGTACGATGAGGAAGATGTTCAATACGAAAACCCTTAATTGATTCATTCATTTTTCTAAAGGGTTGCACCCGAGACGGCATCTATAAGTTCTTTATAAACCGAGTGCGAAATAATTTACATGTGGTTTTGTCTATGTCACCGGTGGGTGACGCTTTTCGACGAAGGTGTCGTATGTTTCCTTCTCTAGTTAATTGTACCACAATTGATTGGTTCTCAAATTGGCCCACTGAGGCATTGTACTCAGTAGCGTTGGGTTTACTAGCCGTTATTACGAAAAATAAAGAAGAATGCGAAGCTTTAGCCACAACTACAGTGTTTATGCATAAGGTATTAATTACATCAGTTTTTCTTTCTTTTTTTTGCGGAGCAAAATATTCATTACAAGGGAAATTTATACTCCGCAGACAGTCGAAGACGCCTCAGTCAAATTTTATAAAGAAATGAAACGCCACTATTACACTACGCCTAGCAGTTATCTCGAGTTGCTTAAACTTTATCAAAATCTGTTGAATGTGAAAACCCAAGAGATAATTAATAAGCGTAAGAGGATTACTAACGGCTTAAATAAGATATTGGAGACCAACGATATCGTAAGTACTACCCATAGATAATTTGACTTGAGTTTCGCATGATCAGCACGAAAGTTCGAGTTCGCCGACATGACCTTGACATTTTATTCAAAATTTTTATCAGTTAAAACTTTAAAACACGATCGACATTTTTTTTCTTTTCATTTTGCAGATTGCAGTCATGCAAAGAGAATTAGAGATTATGGTACCAGAGCTTGATGAGAAGTCAGCTACTATGAAACAACTATTAGAGAAGCTGGCGGTTGAATCCAAACAGGCTGATCAAGTTAAAGAAGCGGTATTAAAGGATGAGGTCGCTGCTAAAGAAAAGGCGGAGAGTTGCAAAGCTATGTCCGATGAGGCGAATAAGGATCTAGAAATCGCTATGCCTGCTTTAAGAGATGCCGAAGATGCTTTAAAAGGTTTATCGAAAGCAGACATTAATGAGCTGAAATCGTTCACCACACCGCCAGCGCTAGTGCAATTCTGTATGGAAGCAGTCTGCATACTATTAGGAGCCAAGTAAACCAACAACATGCCACAACTTGAATTTCATGAATTCATGAATTTCTTTTTCCAATACAGGCCTAGCTGGGCTGGGGCTAAGGCTATTATGGCTGATGTAAATTTCATTAAACGTTTATTCGAATACGATAAAGAGCATATACCAGAAACCATTTTGCAAAAAGTTAAGAAATACATTGACCATAAGGATTTTGTACCTGCGGTAAATATTTTAACAAACTGCAATATAGTGGATATTAATTTTTCAGTTTGCAGAAATTCGAGAAAGTCTCAAAAGTTGCCAAATCGGTCAGTTTATGGGTTATTGCTATGGAGAAATTTGCCAAAGTATATAAAGTGGTTGAACCGAAAATACGACGCAAGGAAATTGCCGAGTCAGAGCTGAAGGAGGTCATGACTATTCTGAAGGCGAAACAAAAAGAGTTGGCTGCAGTTGAGGCGAAAATTCAAGGTTTGAAAGATAATCTAGACATGAAAAGAAGAGAATTTAAAGCCGTTCAGGATAATGTCGACTTAACGTATGGTCGAATAAACCGAGCCGGACGCCTGACATCTGCCCTCTCCGATGAAGAAGTGCGTTGGAAAGAAACTGTAAAGGTAAAAAAAGTTCTTTTTTTTTCTCTTAATTTGTTTACTTTAATTCAAAAAACGTATAAAAGATACAAAGAATACAAAATGCAAGAATGTAGTAGGTTGAGAAAATTTGGATATGGAATCACTACGCATGCAAATGTCATCATTTATGGAATAAAAGCCAAACTTGCAGCAACATTCGCCATAAACGCAGTCCATCGTTCGTTCACTATCACTGCAGTCTTTTTCAACACGACAATATTGGCCAAGTTCGGCTTCACGTGTGCATACAGTGTTTGGGGTACCGGTTTTTGTACTATTGATTACCTCAGGATAATATTCAACATCACACTGACAAATGCGATCAGTGCATTTAGCGCCTGGACCCATAGTGTTTATACATTGCGAAGTTTCCTCACAATCGGCCAGATATTTACTAACAGTTAGACACATGGAATTGTTGAGAGCAGTAACAAAGCCATCAGAGCAAAGGCAACGTTGAATCACTGAATCGCATTGAGAATTACTACCGAATTCCTTGAGGCATTGAGCAGTGGTTGTACATTTGAATTTGTCACTGATCTTGGACAAGCACTGTTGGTCATGATTAGCAAATTGTTCCATGCAAGAGCATCGCCTCAACGTGGACGGACAGATTGCATTATAGTCGCCCTTTTGGCATTGCGCATCTAATTCACACGAATCACCTAAAAACGCAGTTCTTTCCAAGCAACGTCTCTTATCACTGCTGGGTATAAAATCAATTGCACAATAACATCGATTCTGATAGCATTCAGCATTCGGTTGGTTACAAGGACAATTACCGCCAATAATATTGCTCAGCTTGTTATTCATTGGCTTGCATTTTACATGTTCGTCTGCACTGTTGATGCATTGGCAATGTCCGTCCATGCATTTGGGTTTTATGCCATCTTGCTGAAATTGCTTGCATTGCATGTCGTCGTTACAGCTGAGCTCAAGTAATTCATTACTTGAAATTGCCAGGACATTATTGGGCATTATTACCGGCAAAACGATCAACAAATGCCAGAACTCCATTTTTCATATTTACAATTAATACAATATTTTTTTCTTTATTCTGAATGACACCTTCCGTAATAACAAAGCAAACTCTTCGATAATGAGGTATAACAGACAGTACTTCTATGAAGAAAATCTCAAATTCCACTCCGCTACACTGTGTATCTTATTAATAGACGTTACTTGAATGTGTGTATCACATAAAAAAAAATAAAAAAAAAAATGAATAAACTGAGAACATATGTGAAGAGAAAGATCTAAATGTTCTCTTTTTTGTAAAGGGCCAGTTAGTTAAGTGTTTGTGTTCAACTTTTTTGCAAGTAAAGAGTTGTAACGTCACGTAATCGTAAATATGAAAATAAAAAAATGCTTTTCCTTAAAGGTTTTAACTAACGAATTGGCTTGCGTACCAGGTGACGTCCTAGTCTCAGCAGCCTGTGTAGCGTATCTAGGCGCTTTTTCCACCGAATACCGTAATGAGTTATGTGCGCAATGGGTTGTCAAGTGTCGCGAACAAAATATTCCTTCTAGCGGAGAATTTCATTTAGTCAAGGTATTGGGTGACGCCTATGAAATAAGACAATGGACAATGGATGGTTTACCTAAGGATGATATATCCGTAGAAAATGGTATTTACGCGACCCGGGCATTACGTTGGCCTCTAATGATTGATCCGCAAGAACAAGCGAACCGTTGGATACGTAATATGGAAAAAGCTAACAATTTAAACGTTTTAAAAATGACTGATGGCAATTTACTGAGAACAATGGAAAACTGTGTACGCCAAGGGTATCCCATACTTTTAGAAGATATTAGTGAAACAATTGATCCTTCCATAAGGCCCGTTTTGCAACGCGAAACTTACGTGTTTGAGGGTCGAACCTATTTAAAATTAGGCGATCAAGTTATCGACTACGATGATAGATTTAAATTATATATGACGACGAAATTGGCCAACCCCCACTATCTGCCGGAAATTTGTATTAATGTAACATTAGTAAACTTTTTGGTAACAGAAGGTGGCTTAGAAGATCAATTATTAGCGTAAGTACAAAGTGGACTTTCCACCTGAGATGAGATAAGTATTCCCCTTTTTTCTCTCTACGTTTTAGGGATATTGTGGCTATTGAACTACCAGCTTTGGAAGTGCAACGTAATGATCTAATAGTCAAAATCAATACTGACAAGCAACAACTGCTAGCTTTGGAAGATAAAGTTTTGAAACTGTTATTCAATTCACAAGGCAATATATTAGATGATGAGGAATTGGTGGAAACACTCAATGATGCTAAGGTATTTGAATATTTTTGAATTTCCAAAATAGTCGAGTTTTAACAGTTAATTTAAAATTTCTTAAGGAAACTTCGTTGATTATTGCCACACGGCTCTTAGATACCGAAGAAACGGAAAAAGTCATTACAGCCACTCGCGAAAACTACCGTACTTTAGCGTCCAGAGGAGCTATATTATATTTTGTGGTAGCTGGTTTAGCGGATATTGATCCCATGTATCAGTACAGTTTGAAGTATTTCTCGCAAGTCTTTTGCGCTGTAATACGATTAGAACATCCCACAATGACCACCGATGTGCGCATAGCTCAATTGAAACTCGCTGAATTGAAAGCACTCTATGACAATGTGTCACGCGGCTTATTCGAAAATCATAAAATTATTTATAGTTTTCTTCTGGCTTTGGCCATAGAAAAGCAAGAGGAGCGTGTAACGCTACTAGAATTTAATTTTCTAACTCGCGGCGTACTGGGCTCCGTTAAGGACAAGCCATTACCGCCTAATGTCAATATGAGTGATGCTAAATGGGAGGCTTGCAGATATTTGGAAGAAAATTTTCCTACTTTCAAGAATTTCACTGATACAATACATAAGCCTTTCTTTTTAGCTATCGGTAATAATAAAGAAGTGTTTAATTTTTCAAAATCGAAGGCGGAGCCAAGCAATGTTTGGAGTACTCGTTTAACCGATTTCCAAAAGCTTATGTTTATCAAAGTTTTCAGACAAGAACGTTTCCTGTTTAATGTAGTAGTATATCTAAGAGTCACAATAGGACCTTACTTTACTGAAGCATCTGCCGAAGGAAGTCAGTTAAAAGTGGTGTAAGTATTTAAAAGTAATCAGCGCAAGATTCGCGGTCTAACTATTTAAAAATTCATAGATTTCTTGATACCTCCAATCTTACGCCCTTGGTTTTTGTCTTATCAACTGGCTCCGATCCTATGGCGAATTTTTTACGTTTTGCCGACGAAATGAAATATATGGATAAATTCTATTCAATATCACTGGGCCAAGGCCAAGGTCCCATCGCTGAGAGTTTGATAGAGAAAAGCTTACGCTTAGGACATTGGGTATTTTTACAAAATTGCCATTTGGCTACGTCGTGGATGAGTCAAATGGAAACTATTGTGCGTAACATAACGTTGGGTATAACCAAGGCACATGAGAGCTTTCGTTTGTTCCTGTCATCTATGCCGCAGAAGACTTTCCCTATTAGCGTTTTGCAAAATTCGGTCAAAGTCACAAACGAACCGCCTAAAGGCATAAGAGCTAATGTCCTTGGCGCGTTAGCTGACATAAATGCAGATTTCTTCGAAGCACACATTTTAGAAGGACATTGGAGAGCTATAGTCTTTGGTCTTTGTGTCTTTCATGCCGTTCTACTGGAACGGAAAAAGTTCGGACCGCTCGGCTGGAATATAACTTATGAATTTAACGAAAGCGATCGTGACTGTGGTCTGAAGACCCTAGAATTTTTTATTAGCCGCGAGATTCGCGATAAAGTGCCTTGGGAAGCTATTTATTATATAAACGGAGAGATTACGTGGGGTGGTCGTGTCACGGACTATTGGGATTTACGATGCCTACGTACTATCTTAAAAGTTTACACTTTCGATCAGATTTTAGATCCAAATTACAGATACTGTCGTGGTGATCCTTATTATAGAGATCCTCGAAAAAACACTATACAAGAATACAAGGAATACGTAACCCATTTTCCTCCACTCGAAGATCCTGAGATATTTGGAATGAACGAAAACGCTAACTTGGTATTCCAAACAAAAGAAACCAACTTTTTCATAAACACTTTACTCGTCGGTCAGCCACGTTCGGCGGCCGAAGAAGGACAAGCGCAAGAAAACGAATTGTGCTTAGAAGTAATAAAAAAAATTCAAGACACTCTTGCCAGAAAGATAGACAGAGAAACCTTGCATCCATCTTTAATAGTGGTACGAATGAAAAACTTTTTAATCTTTTTTTAATTTTAATTTATTTTAATTTCTGAGTGAAAACATATTTTCCAGGTGGATAGCAACGGTGCTTTGCCATCACTAACAACGGTGCTGGTGCAAGAAGTCGACCGCTATAATATATCCTTGAAGAATTTGCATGAAACCTTAGTTAATTTGGGTAAAGCCATCAAAGGTTTGGTAGTAATGTCTGACGAGCTCGAAAGTGTCTTCACCGCTTTATTAGCTAATTTGGTGCCTCGTTTGTGGGAGAAAAAGAGCTTTCTCTCCATCAAACCCTTGCCGAGTTATATCGCTGACTTTCAAAGACGCATAGACTTCATTCAAAATTGGGCCGTCAACGGCAATCCGCGCAGTTATTGGATTAGTGGCTTTTATTTTCCACAGTCGTTCCTTACGGGCGTACTTCAAACCCATGCACGTAAAAAGGTTTTGCCTATCGACGCATTGAAAATTGATTTCAAGATCTTGGACACAACCCTTATTCAACAAGAATTCTTTGAGAGGCGTACAAGTCTGAGAGCAGTAAGTTTTTAATCAATCATATATAGTAAAAAATAGCAATCGATAAAAATAAGTAAATATAACTTTGTCTTTTGCTTAGGTTAACGAACTGTATGGCAAAATGCCACCGTCTACGGAGAATGGCGTCAATTGTCACGGTATATTTGTGGAAGCCGCTCATTGGAATAAGGAAGAAGGCGGTTTGTGTGATGCAGAAATTGGGGAACTGTATTCGCGATTACCTGCAATACGCTTTATACCATGTTTAAAAATGGAGCCTGGCGAACGCTATGAAGCCCCTTTATACAAAACACAGGCAAGGTCTGGAGTACTCTCCACTACTGGCCATTCGACAAATTTCATATTAGCCATACTATTGCCCAGTTCACTTCCACCAGATTTTTGGATTTTACGTGGAACCGCCCTAGTATCCGGTGTAACTGAGAACACGTCGTAATTAAATTTCTTTTTATTCTTTTTAAACGAAAATATTGATAAATAAATAATTGTGTTTATCTTGATGTATAGATAGATAGATGTCTCAGGAGAAAATTGTGGTTTCACTCGTTTTATCTTCCAATTCGTTAAAATCGTCACGATATCGTTCCTCCAAGGGTGCAATGAAAATGTCACGAACGGCGCGATATTGGCCCACATTGTACAGATGTTCATTTTCCAGCCGCACATAATTCCAAATATAACGACTGTAATATATTTTGCAAAGACTGCAAAAAGTTACACAAACGCGTGCAACATAGATTGTATATATAGATGAAAGCCTCTCATACCGTATAATTTCAAGCAAACCCGAAATTGATTCCATTATTCTAAAGTTCACGTGGTTTAGTGCGACCATAGGGAAATCGAAAATCCAAAAGAATCTCAATACAAAGTTTTCGATTATCAAGAAATAGTAAAAATTCTAAAAATGGAAAATGCAATGAAGGAAGCGTGCAATGCAGTCAATGCTCTCCACATACCTTCGAATAGATGACATTCTCTCTTAAAAATATCCTGCCTTTTTTGCATACCTTAAATAAACCGAAATCTCCAAAAATATCCCAAACGAGACCATAAATCGTTGATATCATTTTAAAGCCAATGAAACACCAAAGAAAAGGATTTTTGAAAAATGTCTCATATTCATCTAAACAAGTCGAAATAGAACGGAGAAAAATGTGAAAATATGAAAATTACAATTATTCTTCGTTACTTTGTCTTGTGTCAAACCTCTGTACGCATTCATCAATGTGGCAAATAAAATAGTTGGGAATACAGTCGCATATTTTCCAGCATTTGTTAAATATGGATGAGGTTTTCGATTATCTCGATATTGCCGCAAGCATTGAGCGAAACGCAACCAAGCTGGCAAACATGAAACACAAGCGTTAATGGCAACATCCTCGACTTCACATTTTTCATGTTTATAATTTTCACTTAAGAATGGATTTCGAACATAGAAGCATAACAAATTCTTAAAGTCCACGAAGACAATAGTCATTGAATTGAACTGATCGCCCAGCCAGAAATCTGCAAAATTGACAGAAAAAAAAGGGGCAGCAATTAAGCGACCCTACAAGAGATACCAATTTTAGACAGAAGGTTGAACCAAATAGGCATAGAATTCTTTTAACACTAAGAAGACGTCAATTCGTCATTCTATTCATATGTTCGTGCTATCAGGCATCGCATATAAGGTATAAATATTTTTGATCCTCAAGAGTGTTATCGTCCTTGTTGTTTATTGCTTGTTGCTTGTTGTTGAGAAATTCTCCGCTCATATTTCGTGTATTCTAGCCTCCATAAAATCACTATCTAGCATTATTTGTAGGTTGCGCAAAACAAACCACATTTGAGGCCTACATATGAAACTTTTAGAAAGAAAAAAAAATTTTATGAGCATTTTTGTCGTTCATTGATGTAAAAAACTTTGATATACAATTGCTGCACGTATGTTTAATGCAACCTAATTCTATTGCAAATCCGGATAAATTAACATATGGCCATACCATCTAGTTGGCATATATAGTTGGACTATGGACCAGTTGGCAAATGGACTTTTTCGCAGCCATAGTTAACAATACTTTTAATTGTAATCTGAACAACACATTTGTCATTTGGCGCGTTTATATTCGGCCGACATAACCCCGTTGTAATAAAATTTCTTTGATTTCTGATTAAAAATGGGTGATAAGAGGCCCTTATCTTGTGCTGTGCAGTAAATTTTTTTAATTTCGAACAGATTAGTACACAGATGTTTAAAATCTGACGTCAGCTTGATATACGACAATTGTTGAATCGCTAACAATTTTTGCTTCAATTGTTAGCAGCACTTGTTTGAAATTTTGTATCTCTTCTACTTGACGATAACAGCAGTTCGTGATACGTCGTGTACTTCAAATCCCGCCAACTGCACAATAAAAACTTCATTAGCGTTAATATGCGTTCAGTCGTTTATAGGAAGAGCAATGTGCTCCCCATGGGAGATCTAAAACTTATTTTTCATAATTTTTGACAAATTGCTCGAAATCAATACGTTTCGGTTGATGTTCGCATACAGAAATTTAATTGAATGAATTCTATGATGTAAGATAAGGTGTTAACAATATATGGCGACGAGTATCTTTTCGCGACCAGCTTCCCCTGAACAGTTTCGCAGTATTTAAGGATTTTTGCATTGCGAACATCGCAATTTCGCGAACAAAACCGTTGTTAGATTTAATTTTTTTTAGGTTTTTGCATCTGGTTCTCAAAGAGCGTATATTGTTTATAGCCTGAGACGAATCGAAAGAACTTTAAATATGTCAAAAGCATCGTTGCCCAACGTTCACTCGTTTTCACATCACAATTAACTTAACTTGGAATGCAATCATTCCAACATTTTTTATGCACCCATACGCCAACACTTGCAATCCAACAGTTTAATCTCATAAATCCGTACATTTGTGTCCTTAACAAGATCCCGTGAGAAAAGGGTTCTTTTAATCATTAAATTTGTTCCAGATTAGAGCATTTAATTTCAGCTAAAGCGATAATGGCAACTCCTTTCGCATAAAAATGGCCCCTACAAAATTATTGCTCCTTTGACCTTCTTGTCCCGAACGGTTAACATAGAACACAACCGTGCAACCATACTCTAGAAAATTTGACTTCAGTTAATGTGATAGCGAGGTCTCCTTCAGCATAGAAATAGACCCCACAAAATTATTGCCCCTTTGACCCTCTTGTCCCGAACGGCTAACATAGAACACAGCCGTGTGACCATACTCTACTCGTTCCTATGTTCGTTAATTCGTTCCTTCGGAACTGAGAAATCCTGTAATCTATAAATGTATGACGAAAAAGCAGAGATTCTCCTTCATCAATGCCGCATGTGCAAAATTACTAATTAATGAGTATATACATAGGTATACTTAGTCTTTGTTCAACCTCATTCGAAACTTGAACATGGTCTATGAAAATTATTCTTGAAGCCAAATTTAATAGAAGATTGAACACATTAATAACAAATGATTGATTGGAGCTAAAATGTCCGCGCCCATCTTCGTTTTCTAATTGATACAAAATTCTAAATTACATCAAATTCGCAATGTCATGCCACACATAGCATATAAACAATCGAAAAAATTGTATTCAAATTTTTCTTAGTTCTTAACTTGTTTTTTGTGGGCGTTGTACGCCTATTTGAAGTTTGGAATTCTACAAGTATCTATCAATATTTTGCTTCAAGTTTTGCAACTTAAAAAATCCAAACATTAGAAAATTGGGCAGGAACAAGGAAAGGCGAATTCTCAAGTTGAGATCAAAAATAATTACACTTTATAGAATGTCCATACGATGCGCTTGCATATTCCATGAGAATACGCAAAAATGGAAGTAAATGACGAGCAAAATGCAAACGATAACAGAACTTACCATTACCTTCAACAGCCAGAGTCTGCTATCCAAATGAAATATGGGCACAGGTAAAATTAAATACACTCCCATGGTAATCAATAAAATCAATGGAAACCAAAAACGCGGGATATGCAAATTCTTTGCGTATATAAAACCTAAAACACTTAAAGCTGTTAGGACGCCAAATATTGCCGACAATTCTAAGAGGTGAGAGTACGTTAAATGTCTACGCGGATCAATTTCAAATATTAATATGTGATTAACACCGACACGTCGCCAACCATACACATTTACAGCCATCAAAAGAAGGTACACAACAATGTAAAACGGACCGCGAAACAACACTAAATGTTGGACTTCAACCATACCTTGAAAATCTATGAACGTTTTAATGTAAGTTTAGAGAAGGAGGTAATGTGGTTTCCATGGACCATACCTGCTATGCCAATGATAATCAATAGAACGACAAAGGCGCCCGCGAAGAGGCCAAAACGAAAAACCGTCCAGTTAGACTGAACTTCATCCAAAGGTGGTACTCGCAAATGTTTCATTGCTTCAGCGCGATTACCGTCTGCCAGATATTCGGTAACATTGTATTCAACATCGGATATCAAATTATCTAAATTACGATCTGTGTGAAATGGCGCAGTTTCAACATTTTTTAAAAACCATTCCCTGCCTTTAACATCGCCAAGTAACTACAAATTAAACAAAGTTTAATTTAATAATGAAAAAACTATCTAAGTTAACAACTCAGCTTATCGACCTTATCGTACTTCTTAAGTATTTTCCGGAAACCCGTATAATTTAGAAGTTGGTAATTTTGCAATAGCACTAAATGCAGATACAATTCACTAAAGGCCATTCTCAGTTTACTCAATTTCGTTTTGTTGCCCCTTTCTTTCATACCATCAATAACACGATTTCGCATCAGGCTTAAGCGGGAAGCCGAAATACGGTCCAAGCGAGAATTGCCATAAACAGCATCTAATAATGTTACCAGTTGCTCATAGCGTAGCGTAGCTTCGGCTAATTTCTCCGCAAAGAATGTGTTGATTTTTTTCAATTCCTTCTCGCATTTGAAAAGGAAGTCGATTTCGAAATTTAGAAAGAACGAGTCTGTTTTTGAAATGAAGTGCGCAGGTTTTGTCGATCTCAGTTCAGCAGCGTGTAAAATCATATCTTTAAGATCCTTAAGCGACAAAGAAAAATCGGAGAGTGCAATATTAAGATAATTTGATACGATCTTACCCGGTAACATATATACTGTTGGCGCCATTCAGGTGTTAAATGGGCGGAAAGCTTTTTACCAAATTTCATTTTTTTTTTTTATTTTTTTGTTTGTATTTTTGTCTTATGAAAACTGAGATAAAAATAAAATAAATCAAAAATTACGAATAAAATTTTATACGCACTAAAAATTATACTTTTTTTTTTTTTTTTTTTTGTAGAATGTAAAGTTTTATATAGAAAAGCCTTCAACATGTGAATTCCATGTGTCTAGGTTATTGATTTTAGGTCTTGCGATAGATGTGGATGGCACGCCTGGATCTGTCCATGATTTTTTACGATGCAAACACGACATGTACACGACTATACGACGTATAGTTTGAGAAAAAAACGATGCTATCGGCGAATGCTTTTTCTTTTTAGCATAAAACTCGACATGTTCAATGCCAATACGCCATTATACGAAACATGTATTGTTATGAGTAGAAAATCTTTATCAAATGTCACCAAGAGAAAGCAATGCCATTTGGCAGTAATTACATTCACAGTGAAGGCCATCGACAGCCGAATTATAACTTCAAGGGTTATACGTATGTTCAAACATAACCTTCGCTTTGGAGTGATTTTGATGAAGCACTCCTCTCGTGTTTGCTTGATGATGGCATTAAATGTTTAACACTATGATCAGCAATTCAAGGCCAACCACCAGCAGAAATTAGCAAACTATGGCTGATTAAAAGAAACATTTAATTCAACAAATAAATACAAAAAAGTAGATAAGCAATTTTCAACATAAATACAAACATTCGAAGTGATAATGTTGCAAAAAAAAATTTAAACGAAATAAAGGAAAATTGTAGATATGAATGAAGAGAAAAATCGTAGCTCTCTTAATGGAGCAAGTAAGTCCTTTGAGATGAGCATGATTGTGACCATTAAAAACATCGTCTTCTAGTTTTCATATACTTTGGAAAAGTGAAATGCTCTTCTGACATTTTCCAATATTCGACAATTAAAGGCCAGGCGATCAATTGATTCTTTCATGTTATATAGTGCAAATATACTATTCGATGTCCGCCTCTTCAATTGAAGATCAACATTGATTTGATCAATTGTTCTGTTTATTTATTTTGCTTGACATATATGATAAAGTTTTGTGGGAATGTAGAAGTATATGAGACAATTCAAGGAATAAACAAAATAAAAATTAAATAAATAATATAAAAAAAAAAAATATTATGGCGCGAAGATAAGTAATACTGCCAATGAAAATAAAGTACATGCCCTATGAGGTAAAACAAATAACAAATAAATGTTTCGAAAAATTTGTTAAGTACTTAAGATACTAAAAAAACAAAACATGGCATTTAAAAAAATGTGTTTAGCTTAACCCTATAAAGTAAGTAGATTAGATTAAGTTTACAATTTCTTCGAGCCATCAATATCAATGGTAAGATCTTGTAAGGAACCGCGTGCGGGTAAAAGGCTACGTTTTTCTGGATCTTTTGTTTTCTTCGGTTTTGGACGATTAGTTTTTGTATAACGATTAAGTACACCATCCGGTTCGTCCATCATGCGCAATATTAAAGTTTGATCCGAAGAATCAATGGGTGCTATTGATATATCACGCACAGCACGAAATTTACCACAATTATTTAAGTGTTCATTTTCCAAACGGAAAAAATTCCATACGAAACGCCTTTTAGAGATATTTATATTTTAATATAGAAATTTTTATGCTTAAAAGATAAAAACTAGGATAACCTACCGGAATACTTCCAAAGTACCAGTAATAGAAGTGGTAATATCCCCGCTCAGAATTCTCATTTCGGTTATGTAGAACGATAAAGCCCAACTAAAACGTAAAAGTAAATCTTCCACAATAGCAAAATAGTAGAAGCTCTACCAAGGTTTATTTTATAAATCAATGTTAAAATTAATTTTTCCCATATAAGAAAAAAACCTCACCGTTGATGAGTAAACTATTTCTTCTCTTAGAAATGTATTCTCGCCGGCGTTCTTATCAAAAAGACCCCAATCCATTTTTATGTCCCACGTATAGGCATAACAAGAAGATATTATCGAAGCTATAATCCATAGCCATGTATATGGGTTATCAAAGCTACTCGAATAATAACCTGCGTCGAAAACAAATTAATTAACAAAAATATTCTTTTCTTACATTCGATTTAATAACTTACGGCTATGGTAACTTTTTAATGTGGCAAATATTACTACTAAAAAAGTAGTTGAGTATTTGCCGGCATTTACCAAATGCGGGAAAGCTTCACGAGTATCACGATAACGTCTTAAACACTGGGCAAAACGAAACCAGGCCGGTAAACAATTGAATATAGGACGTATTATGAAATCTTTTTCCATGCAAACTGAAGCGTCACGAGCCTCAAACCAATTGCCGTTCGTAAAATAGAAGCACATCAAATATTCAAAGTCCAATAGAGCTGTCGCCAAGGAGTTCAATTGATCTCCTAGCCAGAAATCAGCGAAACCAACATGAAAGAATGGTGCTGCCACCATGCGACCCTATTTTATAAAAGTGAAAACGAAAAGTTTTCTTACAATTGTTTGGCTGTTAAATAGAACTAACCGTTATTCTTAATAGCCAAAATCTAGCATCGTGATGTAACACATGAAAGGGATTTATGAGAAACGCCACCATTATAATCGTTAGAGTCAGGGGATTAATAAAGGCTGGTATACTTAAGCTGGTTGAATACAAAAAACTCAACATACTTAATGTCCATATAACTCCAAATATTGAGGCCAATTCCATGAGATGCTGTTCAGATAAATGATTACGTGGATCCAATTCGAATATAAGAACATGATTGACACCTGAAGAACGCCAACCGTAAATGTTAACGCCGATTAAAAAAATGAACTCGATCACGAGAAGGGGTCCGCGATATAGGCGAAAAGTAACCTTCAGATTTTCTCCGGTTATATCATGAAAGATGGCTACATTTTGAAGAGTTAAAAAAACGTATGAGAAAAATTAATCATCTATCAACAGATAAGAGATATAATAAAATACATAAATGCATAAATAATATAATAAAATAAACTAAATAAATTTTATACCCGCTACCTAATGATGCCGATATACTAATTTTCGTTAAAATGTTATGTCATTAGTATTATCCAGAAATACTCATTTCATACTCAATGAGAAGTACATGTACTGCCGGTTAGCACTTATCGCGGTTTAAGCTAATTAAGCGCTAATAAAGTCAAAATAAGGAGAATTTTAGGGCATTAAATAGACAAGAGCTAAAGGCCATCGACTGAGCTCGTTATTAAAACTTGGAAACTTTTGCTAGAAAAGCAAAAGATTCACTCTTATTCTTTCCTCAAAAGTCTCTCTGATCTATTCGTAACCTAAACAATAAACACGTAAAATTTCAAAATTTAAATTGTTGTTGTTATCGGTATTATGTTGATCATCCTTCATTATTTGAGTATATATACATTTATAGTGTATCTGATCTTAAATACAGCGGAATTATGCCAGCAGACTGAGCAGTACTGTCGTCTATGTTATATTACATGTGTAGAGTAGAATATATATGCTTGCATAGCATATTGTATTTGCGTTGCTGTTGTATATAAACATCTTTTTTGTTTCCTTTTTAAAAATATATTTCACTTACCGGACAACACTACCACTATACCCAAAACAATAAAACTACCCGAAAACAGGCCAACTTTGAAAGTGGTCCAAGGACTCTGTTGTTCGCCTAATGGTGGCACACGTAGACGTTTCATTGCTCGCTGACGATCACCGCCCTCCAGTTCACTAGTGACCGTGGTCTCCGTTTCATTTATCAAGTTATCGATATCTTTGTTAATAAAAAAGTGCGAAGATTCCACGTAATCCTGACGCCACTTAGCACCAGTGTCAACCCGCAAAAGCTTGAAAATAAAGTCAAACTTGACAATATAAATTTATTAAGCAAAATTAAAAACATATACTTTACCTTATCATGTTTTTTTAAGATTTTACGAAAACCAGTATGATTTAAATTCTGATAATTTTGCAGTAAAATTAAACTTAAGTAGAATTCACTAAAAGCCAGTTTCAGCTCTTGTGCCTTGCGGTGAGGCAAACTGGATTTTTTTAATGATTTTGATTTTTTCGCGGAACGCTCTGACTCGTCAACACATGTCTTCAGTTCTGCATTTAAAGTAGCGAATTTACGCGTAGCTTCGGCAAGCTTCTCCGAATAAAATGTGTTAATTTTCTTTAATTCTTTATCACAATAATGAAAAAAATTCTCATCGAAATTGGCGAAATGTCTCTTTAAGACCTCATCTTCAACACTATCAACAGAAGGTGCTTCCTCAACAGCCATGTATAACATGGCTTTCATTTCCTTATAAAAAAATAAATAAATAAATAAAGATAAATATTGCTGTAAACAAAACAAAAAAAAAAAAAAGATTCATTACCTCATAATTAATATATTGCTTACGCCATTCGGGCGTTATGTGAGCAGACAAATGTTCAGCAAATTTCATTTTATTATTTTAGAAAAAAAACGAGATGAATCGAAATCTATAATGAAAAAAAGAAGGAGAATAATAATCAGCAGCAATTTTTTTATATCTAAAGAAGTAAAAGTTATAAAGTAAATTTTGTTCATATTTTTCATAACCACGAGTGCAGAACAAATTGGTGCCGCGGGGAAAATAAATTGCTAAAATTGGCACTTTTTCCTATGAATGACCCTGCGATGGGTATGGAACTACAATTTACCCAACAAACTACTAGTAACCATTTTGCAAAAATACTTATCTTCTGTAACCTTTCAAACGCGCCATTATAGAACGCGACTTGATAGAACTTATGGCGCAACACGCTCTGAAATTGTCGCTTTACTTATTACATATTACAAACATAGCCAGATCATTCGCATGCCAGCCAATTTCGAAATGCTTCAAAAGACTTCCTTGAGATTTTAAATATTCTAAATTCCATAGGGTCGCGGGAAACAGTACCCAAAACAGAAACAAAAAATTTTTAATTTCCAAAAAAAAACAAAGAAAGGTGCGTTTGTTTCATTATATGTTTTGAATCATTTGCCTTAGGTTATTTTTACATAGATTAGGAGTGATACGGTAATAATGTCCAAGGTGGATAACACGCAGTTTGCATCTCATGCGATGATAATTTGTATTTAATGGAATAGAAAAGAAATCGCGCACCGTGAGCTGCTTCACCCTGGCTAAGCGTTCGATTCCCATGTCCACTGGGACTAAAGTGTCCAGAATTGATCAATAGCGGCAAAGTCTTCCTTTTTGACAATGGAACTTTACAAACACATTTATTAAATCTCGAAAAGTTGAGAGATCGTAGCTTGAAAACTAAAAACTGCACATAGTTAGATAGTTTTCGATGTACGACCACTTTCACTATTAGACTATAATTAAACCCATCAGACTGTTATAGCTTGAAAAAAAATCCTATCATGTATACGAGACCGTTACTAATATGCACTTGTAGATTATCCAAAGTGATTGATCGTAACGGCACTGCTAACAGCTCTAAGATTTGGTGGGAGATTGTTTCAACAACGAGCGCAGCTTAGAACGAATTCATTTTCAATGATTGAGGGCGTTATGAACTGAACGAGCATTTAAAGATTTCCACTAGATTTGTTAAATTGAAATCGTCTATGGTTGACCGACCCCGTGATTGAATCTTAATGATTTTAAATAAAATTTTAAATATGACGTAATCTACCAAAAAGAGTTTCAATAAAGTTTGAATGGTTTCTGAGACGGATATTATAGATAAAGTGGAAGTCGTTATGAATAGCTGAGTTTAGCTTAACAGGATTATGTAGTGGACGTCAAGTACCCACTTGAACGGTAGTAGTTTATATGTGACATTAAGAAGGAGTGGACGAGTTCTGGATAGATTGTTGGGTTTTCGCAAAGTTAGACAAACTTTTGTGTTAATATTATCCACCTGGGATTCTAAGTGTAATTTGCTTCCAATTATTACTGCAAGACATAGCATAGACAAGCATCATATACTTACGATTAGAACTCAAACTGATCTTTGGAAAACTACTCAATTTACTTTAACTATCCCAAAGGAAACATTGTTAACAGATACGAATTGCTTGCGTGAGGAACGCTATCGAAAGCCTCTGAAAGTTCCGGGGCGATAAGAGTGAAGGTTTTCATTAAGATTCAGTTTTTTTCCGCTCCAAATTAACAGTCATGTATAACGCCCTGGTCATAACAGAACAGTTCGATTTGTTGTTTCATAACATGTTCTACAATTTTAGAAAACAACGGCAGAATACCCATTGGTCTTAAATTGTCTAATAAAGGCTAATAAATATCCATATTTCGGATCGGTATTGTTCTAATTTTGATTATTTTACAATGTCGACGAAATTCTGAGTTAATGATGGGACGTAAGCGAGAATACAAGCTTAATTAATTTAATAGAAATTCCATCGAGCTCTATAGCAGTGGTGTTAACCAAATTAAGAACTTTGGAGAGATTATCATTGATATTAAAAGATGAGAAAGGACCTGGCTGGTCGGATAGTCGGGAAATTCCAGGATCGACGAATCGGTTATGAAGCTAGCTTTACACCTCATTGGTATATGAGGTTTGAAGTTGGCTTTATACTTCATTAACGTGTAGGCTGGACAATACGTTTGTATCATTGGCAGCAGCATCTTTTCTTTTTGTAAAAGTTTCTACATATTTTTTGAGTTCGTATTAGACAATATGTTGGACCACAATTCTGTTCGCATAAGAGTTTACTCCGGTTGCATAGCATACACTACGTCTGTCAATTATCATTATTTGCAAGATCAGCAACACACCACAAATTGGAAGTAAACCATACAGAGGATCATCATATAGTTCGTTTTGAAAGTTCAGTTGATTATTTACTCAGTTGATCAAACACAAGGTGGAAAAAAGAATGGCACGCAAGTGCCACCAATAGTGGCATTTATATCTCCTCTGAATGAAAAGGATAATTTGCTCAACAGAGAGGCCAAGAAAGATTAAGGCGAGATACGATATACTAGGAATTGTTTCTTGACCAGAATCAGCAGAAGATTGATGTGGATTGGTAGGAAATTATACCTATTGCTGAAGCCAAATTGCTTTTTCCACACTTTAAAGTGTAATCAAGGATTGAAGTGGATCGATAGGAAATGATGCCAAAAGATGAGGCGAAAAGCATCGATTTTATTTACATCTTTAGAAGAACCATTTGCAGAGAATTATTTGCAAAACATAAATGGAACCTACTCTCCGGGCAACTTCGTCCGTTAGATGTTCTACATAAATTCGCTTAGTAAAATTTTTTATTAACAGTGAGTCTCATTAGCATTGTGTTTTTTGGCTCGACAAAAAGTAAACGCTTGTTAAACCTAGATCGTAGTCCAAACATACAAATTTTCTTTTTTAGTATTTTATCAAAATATAAAACAAAAGACAACGAAACATTATTCCAGTAGACAAGAAAATTAAATAACTTCAACAACTTCAAAAACATAACGTTATTAATATTGGATTTTTTTCATATAAGGAAGGCTACGAAGAAAAAACGACAGCATATTATTAAAAATTAATATTTGGAGGGGTACACTTTCTGCTTAATAACGTCATTTAAACGTTTTGAAACATCTTGTGTAATTTTTCTTGTGTAGGAAACAGAGACCTTACTCCATTTTCCTTGCGGTCTATTTTTCAGTCCTTAGAGGGAAAGGATGGACGCATGAAGTGATTGGCACATCCATTCCTATTCTTAAATAATCCTCCTTCTTTACGATAAACACCAATTTTCCGATTCCATTAGCCCAATGCATTCCAAAATATGACATGACCATTGCGATGCTCGCTATGAGCAGTTGGCACAAGAATGTGACAGGAAGCTGATATTATAGTTCATTAAGGACTATGAAAAGTTCAGCCTCTGCTGAGAATGTAAGCATTTTGATTTTAAACAAGTTTTTGTTATTTCCTAGATGCAAATATTATGCAATAACCAGCGTTAATACACTCAAGCCAAACCGAATGCAAAGTTTTTTTTTAAATAGCGCGCACTTTTAGCTCATTATTTTCTTGCAATAGTAAAAATGCAGTGTTGAAGCGCACGAATACCCAACGTGGGTACAGTTCTCCCTAAAGCAATACTTCTGCTCATCTTTTTCACATGGAGCTTTTATTAAGATTTGTAGTTGATTCATGAGCTTGGAATATAAATGTCTGAACACATCGTTAATAGGATTAATTTAACTCAGAAAGGTATGTTTTCAACAAAAATGGTTCATTTCGATCCAAATTATATGAAGATTAGGTCTACTTAACCCCTTTTTTCAACGTGGAAAACCTTCATCTGTACTCTGACAGAAATTAATCTTTAAGTTGCTTGACTTTATTAATAATACCCAAATAAATGAAGAAATAAATAGATAATGAATATAATTTATTTATGTTAAACTCGAGAGGCAGACAGTTGATAATTAAGCAAAAATGCAATGAAGAAATTCAGGGCCATAAGTCTTATGAGACTTATTCGACGAGGGGAATGAAAACCTTCGTATCTCGTGACGCAAGTGATCATTGAACTTTAATATTAATTAACTAAAAGATTCATTAATAAGACCAAAGTGAAAAAAATAATAATAATAAATAAATAAGTAAAAAATCAAAGAAGAAGCAAGAGAAATAAAAATCCCAATAAAAAAAATAAATTATTATTATAAATCTCTTACCTCTCTTCAAATATGCACGTAAAATATACAATCACGCATACACACACTTAACAAATTTGTTTGCGATTATTAGTTTTATTATAATTATTGTTGCTATTATTAACTATGATTTTTGCAAGGCTTCTAAGACCATTCCCTTTACATATTTCCTAAGCATCTAATCTCATATAAACAAACGTTGCTTACATGCTTATATATATATAAAATATTTATTGTTATCATTAAATTGTAAATTTTATTTTCCTTCTTTTTTTACCCGTTTCTTTTTTTTTTTCTTTTTTTTTTTGGTGTTGTTACTGTTTGAGTCTTGCTTTCAGTCTTTTTGTGTATTTTATTTAAGTAAAAAAGTTTTAATATTAGAGCAAAACACTTTAAAGTAGCTAAGTAACATAATTTCTTCACGATTAAAGGCACGCACGACTAATTTTTAAAGAAAAATTTAGAAAATAAAAAGAAGAGAATTTTTTGCATAAAAGAGCCACAAATGAAAACAAGTAAACAGCTGAGCTGTTCGCGCAACAATACGTGAAAATAACAAAGTTCAGTTTCTTTAGCCTACAATCAACGCTCTGTACAGCTAAGTAATGATTGAAATAACCAGATATTACGATACGATGCGTGTTTGCTTAATTACGTTTTACCGAAACTTTAACGTAGATTATCAAACAATCTGGGGCGTAATTACAAATGGAAAATTTAGCTTTCGCCAACATGAAAGCTAACTTTCCACTACCACTTGCTACTTGATTACCACGCAGATTTAAAAACAATTAACAACATCATTAAGGTAAAACACTGGTTTCACGTAACTGATTAAACGTGCGTCGTGAAATGAGTCAAGAGGGCGAACCAATTTACCAGTGCTTTTGTAAATATATAAAGTTATCTCTTAATGTAAAACTACCTTTCTTTCTCTCTCTCTTTTCTCTTTATTTGATACAATTTCAATAAACAATCGGATATAATCAAGTCCAATTGTTCATCTTTAGCAATAAGTAAGACCCAAAGCAACTCTGAAGATGGATTCTCTGCTAAATAAGACACTACTGCTAAACTCAGGAATTGTCTCATTCAAAATAATACAATATTCAGGCCTACTATAATAATCAGTATTCTATATTATGTTTCGCTTACAGAAATTATATTAAGTTACTCCAACTGGTCTGGTCTTTAAGTATAAGTCAGGCCTTATTGTTGTTATCTAATTAAAAGAAATGTAAAAAATTCCCAATTTTTCGAAGAAAAGTGCTCGCAACAACAATCAGTAAACAAACTTTTCATAATGAAACAAAACAGAAAGGAAACAAAGGAAAAAGACTTGGCAAGCCTAAATACAATATTTGTATTTATCGCTTTCTGTTATATTTAGATTTGATTAAAATGAATAACTGGTAAATAAGTATCAGCAAATACAACAATCTTTACGTGGGGCTGTAATTTTCGATTTTGTTCCATTTCATTATTGCACTTTTGCAACACACAAATCATCTACCCTTCGCAGCCTATGCAATTATGATATGTATAATATATATGATAGAAGGAACTAAAATGAGAACATTTACCGAATTTTGTACTACAAGTATGCGAAAGAATACGCACTATGAACATTTGTGTCATCGGTATACCATAGCATGCCTGTTGAATGACCTGTACGTGAGTATATTCGCACTATGATAGAATTATTCGGGTAGAATTGTGCGTGTCTTTGCTTAAATAATTATATGTAGGCGCTTAAGCAATAAAATTTTCAACTCTCGATTTTTCTGTGGATGACCGTTTATTTTTGATATTTTAATCTGAACATTGTTGTTTATGAAGAGATTTGACTTGTTCTTTGAGAATTACTATTATTTTTCTATATATCCATCTATTTATTGCCAAAAAATCTTCATTATAATTATTGTCTCTAATTTCTGCAATGTGTGGAATCTCTACCATAGCGCGAATACACTCACGTACAGATATATTCAAAACGTCTTATTATGGCATACACATGTTAATGTTATAGTCTTATCTTGATATGTTTAATTACTTAAGCAAACGCATGCAATAGCACACACAAATATGCCATCATACGGGGTTTCTTCAACACTGTCCGCGTGTGGTAGAATCAGTAGTTAAGAAAGCAATCTAAATATAGCATGGAAGACGTGTTTGAATTATAAAGAAACATCCCGAGCAGAAGCACTCAAAGTACCTGTGATAATATCGCACCATCGCGTAAGTTCTTGGGTTTCAAATTATCCCAGATGAGCACCGCTTCACAATTATTAGCCGCTAGCAAAGCCTTAATCCGGAGCAAATAATTCTAAACAGTCTCCTTAAGTGAAGGCATTTGTCTAATACTGGTCGTGTTAAGTTCGGCCTAATGCTAGTATAAAGTAACGAAATTGCTAAAATTTATGAAAATTATTAATCGAAAAAACCTGAAATACATTGAAATGGAAGCAGATACAATGTAAATTTGTTGTAATGTTTACAAACCCGTTCAGGATTTTGCTTTAAATGATTTTCTAATCACCTTAAGGCCATCTTCTATAAAAACTTGTAACCAAACACGGGAATGCTAAAAAAAGAATCGTATTAAAAAATCTTTAAACTCACATTATTTAGCACTCAACATACAGGTGAGGTATTGTCAATCTATTTGCGGGTTATTTATAATAAATCAAATTATATCAATATTTTACCTCTTCTTTGAAAAATTCTTGGAGCATTCGAATTTCGAGCTATTTTTAGAAGAAGCATATTCAATAGCTCACAACGGGATTCCCGAATATGTAGTTAGGCACTCGATGAATCCATATCAGTTGATTCTAATGACGAAATGCAAAGTTCGCAGAAGCCGCGAAATCATAATAACCTTTAACGTATTTTGAAAATAGCGGTATAACAATTTTGAATTTATTTTCTTATTTTTGGGTACGAGTGAAGGTAACAACCTCGCCCTTTTATTTGGTTTACTTCATCGCGGACAGTGTCCAATATATCTCGTTCGCTGCTTGAAATTGGAATCTTTGAGAAATCCCTTCACCAATCTATCTGAAAAGATGTTACATTGGACATATCTTTCACGAAAGTTCGGCAGAGTGTACTTGAAAAAGATTGAACGAATAAAAAAAGCAAACAGAAAATGAAAACTGCTTACGCTTCCTCACACCTTGGTCTTGTTGTTCTTTAGCCCGATTGTCCGAAAGAGCGTTTAGTAAAAGCAATTTTGGTATGTTATGAAGTCATTGAAAGCTTCTACTTCTCAAAACAGGAACAGGTTTGTGGCATAAGTGCTGAGTATTACGCTTCTCGGTGAACAAAAGGAGTGATTCTTGAAAAATATATCATTAATTAAAGTGAAAATACTCCAACTTATTAACATGCTGGTCATTACCAAGCCATTTAGGCCAGGAGAAATAGGCGATCAACACACGCCGAGACAGACGGAAACAAACTTTTAACATATTCGATTCTTTTCTAAAAAAAACGGCGCGATTGTGAATAGGCAGAGATTTATTCACAGTTGTACGGTTAAGGACGGCTGCAATCTGGGAGAATCGTTATACATTTAATGTGTTTACATTGGTTGTATGTTTAATAGTTGGCCGTGCCTTTTTTATATTTTCCTCTATACTTTGCATAAAGCCCGAAACGTCCAAACGTTTGCTCAACATCCCTAAGGGGTCTTCGTCTTAACATTTTTTCTTAGCTACAATCAATTCTAGTTTACTGACGAATCGCAATTCACATAAACCTATTTCTGCACATTTCTGCTTTCAAAATCAATATAATACTGTCATCCAATTGCCTATCAAGGATATATTTGTAATATTTACGTTTCAAGTAATACAATAATATTTTACCGGTAGATCTCTTTAGGTCCATATAAAATTCACGAAATCTTTTTCATACGAAATTGTGGATATGCTAACGTTTACTAATCTAAAGTTTTTCACGGTCGTCCTTAAATATTTGCGCTACATATCTGCTATCAAACGTTTATAAAGTATAGTTCTTGAGTGAGTGGCGCTTGAGATCATTAAACGCAATGATATTATCAAGTTTGGCATTGCTTTCAGATTCATTTCACCTCAGCTCTTGTAGGTGTTCGTAACGATTATGAAAAAAGTGCGTGTGGCCAAAAGTTAAGAATGTATGTGTACTGTAGCTCAGATTTCTAAATTAGCTTCTGCACCGTACTTCTTCCATACACAAAAAACAGACATACATATGTAATAATGCATTCACGAGTCGTTCCAAAAATGTCGAAAGAATATTCGGACAGGGTGTATGAAACTTACTGTGCATGGAAGCACGAGAGAAAGCTTGAAGTATGAATTTCCCAAAAATTAACTTTATCTTTAACTTATAATCTTTAACCTATTTTCGTCAAATAGAAATTGGAAATTCGCCTTTGTTGCCATCCAACGGGTTACTTTTCGTAAGAACATTTATATGAGATGGGGTCCACAAAACGTGGTCCAAATTTGGTGTACATCTTTTGATATTAAATTACTATTATCAAAAATTATTCCTTGTAGTCATCGGATGTTGCCTACATCCGCACAAACTTAATGGGTATCCTGTATCGCAAACGGTGTGCGATATAACTAATACATGCATATCGTTACAGTGATGGCTGAAAATTGATAATTTCAGCGTATTTTAGCCAATAACTGACGATCTTTCAAAGTCGACAAATATTTATTAGTGTCCATATAAAAATATAGAATGAAAAATGTGCCGAATGACTTAAGTGACGCGATCACTAATAAAATATACATTTCGTCTTTTTTCTGTTTATGAGTAATTTAATTAATTGAAAGAACTATGATTTTCATAATTGTCTTTCTTTTCTTTTCATTCCTTTTATTATTAAAATTGAAATTCAGTACACATACTGTGTTCGAAAGACACAGGAGAGCTTACTTAATAATCATAGTATATAAAAATTAAAAAAAAAAATTCATCAATTTTTTTATTTTATATAACAGGAAAAGCTCATCATATTTATATCAATTTTTTTTTAATATCCAAGTTAATGTTACAGTGGCAATTTATGGTATTTAGGAAACAAAATTGGAAGGTTAAAAAAGGACATTTTAATATTTAAAAAAAAATATATGTAAAAAAAGAAAAGAAACAAACAAATTTTTATAGACTTCTGTGAATTTTAAGGTAAAACGAAAATATATAAAATGAAAACGTTTAAATTAAAAAACACGATCACGTCACAAATATTGAAATACGGCGAAAGAAATTCTTTTGACATGAAGATCATTATATAAATTACACTTAAAACTTTTTATGACTTTTGCAGCGATCAGAGTGCAAAGAAAACCCAATGAAATTGATGAGCGGAAATATGACTAAAACAAGTGTTGCCTGAAAAAAATTTTGATAAAAGGAAATCGTGAATTATAATCTATTGCTGTTGCTGCAGGATAATAGCAACATTTAGTATATATGTAGATGAATGTAATATATGTTTTCAGTTTTGCATAATAATTTCTTCTGTTTTTTTTTTCTCATATAAACTATGTTTTAGTTCTGCGTCAAATGTACACAATGCGCATCCTGTATTAGCTGAGTCAATTTCTGGGAAAATGTTGGAATGTCCTGTTTATAAAAGAAAACATTATATGTATGTATCAATTTAAGATAAAGGAGAGGAATAATAAATATGCTTACCTTTGTTAAGCAAATTTCATCAATCAATTTCATGTTGATGGGTAAGCCTGCTTGGGCAAAACTTTCCCGCATTTTTATATTATCCACCTGAGACATATTAAACAAGGTATTCGCTAACAAGTCGAAGTGCAACGCTCCCTGTCCTGTCAGCAGCATTGAGATTAGTGCACTTTGAAATGAGGCCAATAAATTATCCTTGAATAACGGACGCTGATATAAACGCCAGCGATCATGCACACTTTGCAATGAATTTAATACAATGCGAACTATGTTTGGATCATTGCCGGATATTAAAATTTGACCGTAAGCATTCATTATGGCCATAAAATGTTCAGGCTGTAAATTTTCGGTAGTACTAGTTATGGCACCATTGCTACCGTTCATAGCATTTTGAAACGAAGAAATTCCATTCGGTTGCACATAAAATTTATAAAAGTACTGCCATTTATAATTTAAAATACTAAAAATGTGAATATGATTATAAAGGGTGTTGCGCTAAACATGTAAAATATTATTCGTATACCTTACCTATCAAAGAGATCGTAAACCGCACTTGTTATATCACCGCTATACTTTATATTGTCGTCCTGCTGCAGAAGGGGAATAATGTTTGCAAAGGTAAAATCTAATATGGATGGTATCATAGTCAACGAAGCACTGCCGGGATGCTTGGCAATCAATTGACACATTTGCAAAATTTTTTCGATAACCGCTGCAGTACTTATACTCAATTGGTCCCTGCAACATGCGGACAAACACGATAGAAAATATATAAAAAAAAATTTAACGTTTGGCTACTTTTAATGTATGTGAAATAGATGAGCACACAACTTACCTACTATTCACTGTAATGAATAAGTTTATCATTTCTTTGATAAACTGTGTTCCTAACTGAGTTTGTAATGTATGTAATACGCTTAAGCTGAAATCTGCTACCGTTGTCGCTATAATATTACTACTTTGACCAAAACTGTTGTAAATCATCAAAGCTTTAGTAATAATTGGCTGTAAAGGAGAGTATAGTTTACATCGTAATATTTATATAAACGCTGTTGGTGTACCTTGAATGCAGTGGACAGCAAATCCTTTGAAGTGTTTGGAGAACTTTTAAAATATTCAATAACCAAACTGAATGTTGTTAGCAGATTTAACGACATTGATGATATTTTAGATTCTGCTATGATGGCACTGTTAATGGTATTTAAATCTAATTGTAGAAAATTTCGAGCTAGACTATCTATATATTCACGCAGCATTATGGAGCGATGTTCATAGTCCTGTCCGCGTTCATCGACATTCTTCCAGGGCAATATCAAATAACTTACAATACTAATATATATATTAGCCTGTACCTGGCTTGGTAAATGCGAGAGGCGAGGACCCGACTGCATAATATTGATAATTGCTGGAAATTCTAAGAGGCTCTTCGGACGTATTACAGACGATATACATAGTAATAACTGACTGGCAGCCATTTGGATTATTGTGCAGCCTCGCAATAAATTATTGGTTTGAAAAATGTTGGTCAATGCCTCGAAAATTGTCACGAGTTTTTGATCCGTTTTCAAGATATTCGATAAAGGCAAAATACTTCGTATGGCCATTAAAACTTGGGCGTATCTATAAAATATAACATAAATTAATAAATATATGACCTTGTCTAGAAGTAGGAAGGCAAATTTACAAATAAACAAAATCAGTCTGGAATATTGATTTATCTACATCGAAGACGGTTAATTTATTGCTGATTAAAAACTTCAAGACAGTCCACAAATTTTCAGCGAATTCGTTTAGGTGGCAGTTAATTTCATTGCCTAATTCCGAATTATTGTTTTCCAGTAGCGGAACAATCCGTACCACTGCTTGGCATATGGTCGTGAAATCTCTTAAATTTTCCAGAAGGTTGTGCGACTTCATTTTCCGTAAAAATTCAAACGTTTTACCGCAATCAACATCATTTTCCAGCGACCGTAAATACATATAAGGTCGGCCCCAATGGCTAAACACTAAAGCAAATACCTCGCTTGGACGTGGCTCAGCAATTAATGCAATGCACTCAATGCACTGCGTTATATGCTGTTGCCATTCAGTTTGGGTCTAAGAAAATAGAAATTAAATTTAAAACTTTGGCACGAAACGACACCATTTAACATCCCTACATTATCTTCCATTAGCTCATTGTCTAACAACTCCAACTCAGTCTTATTATATACGAATTGTGTGCGACGCATAATTTCAGGCACCAGCTGTTGCACAATCTCATAAAAGCGATTTAATTTATTATGCGCAATTATGCCTTTAATGATAGGCGTCCAAATTTCTAATTTTTCTGTAAAATCATAGGCTCCGTCTCCTAAAAAAAAACAAAAATAAAATTCATTTTGAAAATTAACTTTCGTAATAAAACCAGAAACAATACTTACTGTGGATTGTCCAACAGTACAAGGAATTTAGAAATGCTTCTAGAATCCTGAGATCATCTAACATTCTGGGCCAGTATTTAATGGCATACAAGCGTAATAATTCTCTAAATTTATCTGTGTACATTTCGTCATGGTCTTCACTAGAGCAACGATATTGATCCAATAAGCCGTTCACCCCTGACATTAAAATGTTAGAGAATGGTAAGGGCTTTTGCAAATACAGCAGTTCATTTAATACTGAAAGACCATTCAGAGAAATATCCTGACGAGTGGAACGCGACTGTGACAAATCCAAAATGCTCATAAAAAAGTATTCCGAAAGCAAATCAGTGTTCATCCAAGAAACCAAATGTTGCACACAAGATAAGAGCTCCAAAATGGAGTTACTAATGGAGATTAAAGAAAAATAAAATGTTAAGACCAAATTCCATCCCAAAATAAGTTACATTCTTCTACCCACCACCACCGGGAAAAGGCGGCAAACCAATTTATGCGTTTCGTTTGCATTGCAACAAAACGCATAAGATACATGTTTGATCAGAGCTGAGAGAGTTTCTCAGTTTACTCAAGAATGTCTACTTCCCCATTCCTTCGTACATATAATATATTTTGTTCCCAAAATCGCAAATATTTAATCAGCAGCAACTGAATTTTTTCACATACATTTTAAATAATATTTAAAAACGAGTATTAATTACCTAGACATAGTTAAGTGAAAAATTATGTTTTCACTCATGTGTATGGTAGTGGGTATGCAAAATTCGTCCTTAGACGAATTTTATAATTTTCACGTTGATTTTTACCTTAATTGATTGTCATTGGGCAGCGAGGTTATTAGATTATAATCCATGAGCGTACTGGGTATGGAATGGATATCTTTACCATTGATATGACACACAGCGATTAGTAAGTATTTGGTTAGTAAATCCGTAACTTCGGGTAAACATATAGAAACGCTTAAACAACATTTAATATTAAGTTTATTTATTGTTAACATTTTAACACAGACAGGCAAAAAGCATTAAATGGCATTTTAAGACACTTACCAGGAATGAAAGTATTGCTTACGATCTGTACTAACATCTTCACGACTGCTAACTACCTCCTCAGACGTTGTACGCAGTAAGCAAATGCCTAATGAAAAATTGGTTTTCGTAAGAGCTATGCAATGCGCCAAATAGTTTGGATCTTCGTCGAAAAATTGCCGTTTTCCCAATAACGCAATTAACTGAGCGTAAGTGTCTCGCTGACGTTTTGCTGATGCGCAAGGTAAGTTAGCATATGTGTGCCATAACGTTTCACGTAGAAGTGCCCTATCTGAACTGCCCAATTGCATCCAACGGCGCGTTATGGTGTGATCCAAAGTAGATGTAGCAAAAAACCATAGAAAGTGATTCTGTTCAAAGGTGGTAGCATTGCTCACCGCACTAAGGCAGGTTTTCCAGGACTCCGATTGATTTTTAAATGCTAACAACTCAACCTCTATTTCGCGTTTACGCGCGTTAGGTGTGGTCGGTGTATAGAATTCATGTAACAACGACTCAACCACCGCAAACGGGGAAGACTGTTTTGCCGAAAAAAAAAAGAAAACAATAATCGTAGCAACAATCACAATAGAAAGTCATATATGAAAGAATAACCAGAACTTTTAGGAAAATTACTCACCATTTCTGTTTCAGTGTTATCACCACCACCGGGAACTACCAGAAAACTTGTCTTTTATGTATTTTAATTTCGCTTCTTCTCCTTTTTCTTTTTTTTTCTGTTTTTCAATTTGAAGCTCCACTAAAAAAAATTGCGTTGGACAACAATTGTTATCTTTCTAAGTTTTCGGTCGCCCGATGCACACTTAAATTTTGCATTTGCTTAACAAATATTAAGCTAGTAATTAATTTGCAAAGTTTTTATTCCCTTAATAAAATAAAGTAAATTTTAAATTTTATAAAAATCTTACAAAATATACACTCTTTTCAAAATTTTTAATTTTATTAAAGAAACATAAAATAATGACAAACGAGAGTTTCGTTGTCAATAAAAATGAATACTTATACAATAACGTTAACGCCATCTGTTGTTCACAATTATTTCTTTTAGTTTATTTCATTTTACTTAATATAAAACACATCACAGCGAATCTGCGGTTGTTGCTTTCCTAAATAGCAGAAGAAGAAGAAGACATAAAACATATCTGTAATTATACAACTGAAACACCTGATTCTTAAATTTATGTTCAAGCCAATAAAAGCCTTTCTTTTACTATTTTTCAGTAAACGCGATTAAAACATTTCAAAGTGAATTATTTTTATTATTCTTATATTTTTACTATTAATATACTCATAATAGTGGATAAAAAAGCGTGCATAGTACATAAGTGCAAATGTAATAGAAGTAAATCTGTTGACAAAAGATCGGTTTTCAAAATCTGCAAAAATCAGAAAAATTATTTTATTTGCGATAAGCATTTGTTACCAGGCAAAGAATCCCGGCAATACCCGGTTTAATCCTATATTGGCTGCCCCAAAGTCTTTATCTAGGCACATCTGAAAAAATTGTCTATCAAGAAAAGAAATGAAACAAACGGATGTGTGTAAAACGGATGGAATTATGGATGAGGTGGACAACAATATTCCATTAACATCAAAACGATTGCGGAGAAGCTTGAAGTATATTGGTTATACTAGTCTAGATAATCAAAACGCAATCATATTACCGCAAAGTGGAAATATATTAGCACAAAGTCGAATTCAATTTCCGAAAAAGGGAAATATAATTCAAACTAATGAAAACAAATACAATTAAATTTAGGAAATTTGGTCTCATTCCAAATTCTAATCGAAGAGTTCTAAGACATCCAAGATGAACATTATTGCATTAACAATCTCGACTATTCCGATGAGGGTGAAGAAATAGTGGATTTGAGTGAAGAATATGGCGTACCATTAAACGTTGCGGCTAACGTACTGCGGCTAATTATTGGATATGCGATAAACGTATATATCCGAAAAAGAGCAAAGTGTGAGATGTGCTTATCGCTTATGATAAAAGCTCCAACGGTAGTTAAAAAAGAGTCCAAAGATGAGAAGAAAATAAAAGAAGCACAAACGGAAGATCTTATTAGGGAGAGCAAATACCTACCCAACGGCATAGACTAACCGGCCAATATTCTGGTACTGCGCATACTATAGAAACCATACCCACGAAAAAAACATAAGGAGTCGAATGGTGAAAGCCATAATGAAAAATATTGATTTCTTTCAAACAGAGAATAACTGTCCACTACATAAGAAAAAATGATTAGGCTTCTTCATGTTTCTGCTATTAAGAGGAAAAAACATAAAAATTGAAATTAAAAATGTCACAGATTACTTGAGAATATTTGGAGCTAGGGGCGGAATCTAACTTTGAACACAAAAATCATTGACAAATAATTTTATATGTAATTTTCTATAGATTTTGAGAAAAACCAATGTAAATATAAATTATGAGTAAAAAATTGTACTAAAATACGAACCTGCATCTCCTTATTCTCCCTGCAACTCTGTATTATTTGTTATCTTCGCGCTGATTGCAAATTAAAAAATAAAATCACATCATTCTCAAAAAGCATTATTTATATTAAATATGAGTTAAATTAATTAAAGTACGAAAGAGAAATAAAAACTTCCGCTTCCGCTATTACCGGCTGATGCCGCCAACAGCAGCTTATAAGTGAAAAATGATCATATAGGACAGTTGGTAATTAATGTGGGTTATCGACTATCCTGCTAGGGACGAGGAGCCATATTCATAACACCCCAAATAGAAACAACTATACCGCGCGTTTCAAAACCTCAGACGGTTTTGGTTGCATTTCATTAACTTGATTCCTATGTATTATTGGAATTTTAATACTATTTCTCGATGTACCTTATTTTTTTTTTAATCTATTATTTACATCTTAGTGCTTAATTATTAAAAACTGCGTAAAATGCGTATATACAAATAAAAAAAAATTTGTTCTTAAAAAAAAATATGTATGAAAAAAAAAGAAAAATTTTAAATTGAAAAATGTTGACTTTAAAATGTTTTTATTTTTACAACACAAATGTGCAAAGCGAATTTTACGCTCAGCAAGCAGTTTAACAAAATTTACTTTGCTGTGCACTTCTTATGAAGGCCCAAAAAGATGCTAACAATAAAATTCTATTTCTGAGAGTAAAATTTACTTTTATGCAATTTAGATTTTTGTAAAGATAACCAAAAAGCGCCTACTTTTTGGAATATAAATCTATCAAAAAAAGGGTACAGACAAGATGGAATTGAACAAAGTTACTTGCTTTTGTAATCAATGAATTTCTCTCCCATGTCGTTCCATAAAGAAAAAAAACATGAAAACAAGATTCATCTCTTCGGTTTGCCTGTTTCGCTAACAAAATCAATTTTCAACTGAATTGATTCATATGCATATAAAAAAACGCTTAAAACACTTATATATGCAATAAAGTGAGTGAAGCTCCTAATTCTTCGAACTTTTAGATTAAAAGCTAGTGCTGCTTATTAAATGAATTAATATTTTCGTATTTTCAATTTGCAATATTTCGATAATTTATTATGTATTAATATTTCATGTATTCCACTGAGATAAACTATTATAAGTGTAAGTAGAATGGATTTCCAAATTATTCCATTCCTTTTGCCTCATTTCTGTTTGGGGTTGTGTCCAAAATTCTGCTCTTACACACTGAAAAAATCTCTCGTGTTAGATAGTGCATCCATCATATAGAATTTTACTGCGCTGTGAAACTTTTTGAGGTTCTGTACCTCGCTAAAAAATAATTTCTACTTACATCTTCACTAAGGCATATTTATTATTATTTGCTGTATAGCTTAAGATATATTACGATTCTGCGGATGTTGCAACACTTAGTAAGACTTAAGATCCAACTTTGATGATATCGAACGATTCAGAATCACTTGCTGAATCGATTTAAGCTTGTCCGTTTTATTTTCTTGTGTTCAATCTACACGTCGCAATTTTTGAGATATTTCGATGAAATTTGGCACACCGACGTGGTTTGGCCCAAGGACTAAAGCCATTGGAAATGGTTTGGATCGGACCACTTTCCTTACCATTTCCCATATAACACTTTACTTCGGAAAGTCCTTATATGAATAACTAGATAAGAAGCGAAGTGCTATAGAGTATGTGAAGATTGAAATGTGAAGATCTGAACGTATAAATATCATGTTTATTATAAAGGGTCACAAGACCCTTCTTCTTCAGATCTTCACATTTCAAATAATTACCGAAGATCACGTTTTATGCAAATTCGAAAAACTATAACATGAATACACATTGTTTTCTTTTATGACTAGTGATCAATCACAGCGCGGCATTATGCCCGTAAGTCTTAATATGTCTGTCTTACTATAAATATCATTAAACATAAAACATTTTTTAGTTTTTGGTATTTTTATTAAATTACAAAAGAATAACTGAATTAAAATATTTTATTATTAATTTGTAATTGTATGTGTATGTGTTTGTGTGTGCGTGTGTTTTTGCAATTTTTCGTACTCATTAAAAAATATAAAAACATTTATTTACTTTTTTTATATTTAATAAATATTAACAAATATTGTATGGTTTGTTTGTTTGTTTGTTCTTGAGTTAATAAAAAAAAAAAAAATGAATTAAAAATAGAACTGAAAACATTTTATTAAAAAAAAATAAATAAATAAAAAAAGGTTAAAAATATATAATACAACAAAATACTATGATATTAAGGAAAAACGTACGAAAGAAAAGAGAATCTAAAATTTAAAAGACAGAAAGAAAAAAAAAAAAAAAGAAAAGGAAAAATGCAATTAAAACACATTTTTATTAAATTAAATTTTATAACTTAATCGGTAAATATTTTGTAATTTTTGTTTTGTTAATTTGCTTAGAGTTCCTTTAGCTTTAGTTGACTAATTACACGCGCGACCCGGCGGATATTGTGAAACTGATGAAACCTTCTTGAAGGTAAACTTTTTGGTTTGCCTTAAACATATCGTTTTCTCTTCTTCTTGCTTATTAAGGATGGTGCGTATGGTGGCGGTTTTCTAAAAGTTAGTGTGCTGCGGTCGAGTAAATTGATTTATGCTGTGGTTGCATTGTTTACTGATTTCAATGATTTTATTTTAATTACTTGACTAAATTGTAGCGCCACTCTTATGCTCCAGATACAGGAAGTAAGTGCCAGCAGCGTAAGCCAAAAAATTGAATAAACCAAAAACACCGGCCGCAATATTGGCACCATAACCATAACTATTGAAATATGCTGTCCATTTGGCCAATTGCACCACAGATGCGATAAAATATAAAATTGTCACGATGCCGGTGTTAAGAAGTTCCTGAATAAATGAAAATATCAAATGAATTCGATTAATTAACTAATTCATTAAAAGTAATTAATCAATGAAGAAACGAGGAAAAAAGCAAAGAAGAAGAATGAAAGATGAAAACATTCGGCTGCAATCGAACATTTCGATATCCACGAGTGTCCCGGTAGACTTTTCCTTTAAAG
Organism: Glossina pallidipes; assembly: GCA_000688715.1. Classification (NCBI taxonomy): domain Eukaryota; kingdom Metazoa; phylum Arthropoda; class Insecta; order Diptera; family Glossinidae; genus Glossina; species Glossina pallidipes. The sequence goes on from KK499811.1 coordinate 1,388,412, forward strand.
CAAATACGATATTTTGCCCAAACTTTACATGTAATACTTTGGAAAGGCACGCTGACTGACTAAGCGGACGAAACGAGCTCACTTACTTAAATTATGATAACGAAAAAGCAAACAAAGTGGCGTGTATTCCATGGGGCGGGCAGGGATGATATCGCCCAACAACAAAGTAAGTGGATAAAAATCCCGACTGCAAAGTTGCATGTTCGCGCGTTCGCGCGTTCAAATCTCAAATGTGGTACAGTTTACTTTTGTCGCAACTATAGCGAGTGCCCAGTACTGATTGGGCACACACCTAGACTGTAGACTGAGATGACCATCTCCCTATCTTTCTTTTTTCTTCCTTCACTTTTTTCTCACCATGATAACAAGACACCGTGTCACACGCCTAACTGATTAGTTATGTTCAAAAAAAAGAAGAGCAAAGTCGTGAACTTCGTCATCAGCCGTGTAATGTATTTGGCTGGCTTGGCTTGAAACTTGTTCAACATTTGCATTAGCAACATTATGCGGAGAGGCAATCTACGGAAGCTATTGAATATGGAGTGTCGACGGCGGCTTTAATGGTAATGCAACTCTGCACCTTCTTCACATTATTTTATCGCGAAAACGTTAAGAAATAAAGGCTTTCGAGAAATCCGCTTAAATCATAAATTTGAAAAAACTACTGGGTATCGCATGATAGGTCAACAATGACAGTGAAGGTAGTAAATAAGAGCAACTGAAGAACATGGTCGAGAATTGCGATATTTCCTCTCTACAGTGCATGCATTTTACTAATTTTTTTCTTTCGACTTCTTTCCGATTGATGCCAATTGATCTGCAAGTATTAAAGCCTGAAGTCGTTTAAGTCCACTGAAGGATGAAAGCACAACGTATGCAACCGTAGAGCAATGCAGTTAATACAAATACGAAATAGTATAAGGAAGGAATTATTAGGTCAACAGGGTAGACAACTATGAGTGCATATCTCAATTCTCACACATACATGTCCTTAAGCCCGTGGAGTATTGTCGTTGGAAAAGCCGATTAAAAACACCCTTTAAATGAGAGGTAGGAAACATAAAAAAATGGAGCCAGCGAGGCGGCGTTCTTTTCGTAGTCAAAGCTGCGGTTAGCTCTATGTCTTACCTATAAGGTCCTCACCGTTATTACACCTGTAATTTATTGTAAGACCTAATCTGAGGAGAATCAGAGTACCTTGAATGGGTGGCTAACCAATAATAACAAAAAAAAAAAAATCAATTGAAAACATTGTAGTGATTCCCACTTTACTCTAAATCGCGCTTCACTTTGTACAGTTATAGATGCGGCGACTTTTCAAAGTAAGGTATTATATGGTAGGTGGTCGAAGAACTGCTCCAAACCGAACTATTTTTAATGGCTTTCGTTGTTGGCTTCGTTCACCGCTTTGCGACATGTACGTTGAACACACGAATACCAGATGGGCGGATAAAAAGACAAGCTTACATCGATCCAGAATCACTTTCTGAATCAATCGGTATAATAAAAGATGGGTCTATTTCAAATTTTTCTGGATGCTGGATGAACGTGTGAAGATTAGCCTCATTAACACCATGACAGACGGACATTTTCAAATGAATTCTGCTATTGAGGTTAATTCACACACTCTTTAGATGGCGGCAGAGGCTTTCTAACCGATGAGGATAGCAATCATCCGGCGCCAAAGATAATGACCAGACCAGATAGAATACATTTTCTTCTTGTTATTTAGAATAAAATCTAAGGCTTCAGCCTGATTACAAATTTGAAATTTTACTAAAATTTTCACCTCTAAAAAGTTCGTTGTTAAAAAAAAAGCAAGTTACGCTACTCAAACATGCTTGCGTCGCTAACTTTGCTTAAGAAAAAACCTTGTAAGGTGGATAGAAAACACAGAGAAATATTTTTCTTCTCAAAGAGGCATAGTGCACCTTCAAGTTGACGAATCTTTGCTTTAACGAATATTTTTCGCTTAACAAAAAAAAGAAAAAGGGAAAAAAATGACTGACATCGTTAGTACCGACGTATCCCTATTTTTTTATGTTTGGACGTAAAATTCATTTTGAAACAAGTTTAGGAATAAACGTAAGCATTTCCAAGTAAGCATGCACGCCAACAACATAAGAATCGGTCGCGTATTGTATTTTAGTTTAATTCACATCGTTACAATTAAATGAAAAACTAAAAATGAAACACACCGTACAGACCCAGTTTTAAAATTCTTGATCTTTCTCTCTCTCTCTCTCTCTCTCTCTCTCTCTCACTCTCTCACTCTCTACCTTTATCTCTCTTTCCTTATGGCGATCTGTCTGCCTGTTCAAGTTTGTGATCGAAAGCTGGCTTTGGTCATGCATAAGAAACCGGTTAAAGAACCGCAATTGCTTAAGCATTACAATCGAAAGAGAATACCGTAATGAATGCAGGTTGTTGGCTGCCTTTAGCCAACAACATATTTTCATTGCTTTACTTAACTGGGCTTTCTGTGTAGTCATGCCAATCATTCTTTCTAATCCATGCTTTATTCCATGTCTTTTTGTTTGTGTTAATTTTTTTTTTTCTTTTTGTTGTTTTTATTAATAATGGTAATTACTAAGGTAAGGTAGACGATTAACGCATAGTTAAAATACTATTTTTAATTTATGTTTATTAAAGCATACCGTAAAAATCCAATTAACAGCCAAATTAAGAGCCTCTCGTATGCCCAATAAATAGGCGAAAATCCATAATAATGTAGCAATGAATGCAACAACTACAACAAACAAGAAGAATGACGTTGCTGCTAGAAGGGCAGGTGATCCGCATGCCAAACAAATTATGCCCAAAAACTGCAATAAAAAGAAACAAAAAATGCAAATAAACAAAAAAATAAATAACTAGAGTAATAGAGCAACAGTGTAATAACCGTATCTCATAAAAAAGCTTCCACTGTCATTATGTTGAAGCTGTAAAAAAAAAAAAATGACTAAAAACACTGTAGTGAGGCACGGCCGACCATTAAATACTCTACAATACTTCGCTTGATGCAGTTGCTCATATGATGACCTTTCAAAATAAAGCATCGTATGGCAAGTAATCGAAAAATGGAATCGATCGGAACCATTTTCAATAGCGTTCGTCCTTGGGCCAAAATACGTTCCTTTACGAAATTTTCATCAAAATATCTCGAAAATTGCAACCTTAAAATTGTATACAAGAAAACGAGACTGGCAGACGGACAGATGGACAGACAATCTTAGATCGATTCAGAAAGTGGCGCTGAATCAATCGGTATAATAAATGATGAATCTATTTCAAGTCTTTCTGGTTGCTGCATACATCCGCACAATGTTAATATACCCTTTACCCATAACTGGTGTAGGGTATAAAAGGCTAATATTAACTGTTATTGATCTTAGGGCGATTATTAACTATATTGATGCAAAGCGTTGAACACCCGAGCAACGCTTTCGAAGACTGCTGTGGTCAAATCGAATTCAAAATAGGAAACGAAAAGAAAAAAAAAATGGGATGAAGGACAGGGAATTAAAACAGTCTATGTACATACACCGAGGATATTAAAAATTCAATTCGATAATGGCGACGTTTTGAAGCTTTTTGCTAGACGAGAACATGTACAATTACAGCCGTGATCATTATGTTCTCATTTCTATTGCATATTGCGCTTCTGGCACCGGTTTCTACTAAAGCGAAAATATTCATGCTTTTTAATGGCAATAAAATTTGCTTTGTAGAAGCAAACGCAAAATACACGATTAACATAACTAAACTTTTTTCTTTCTTTTCGAAATCTTTTTAATCTTTAAAGTTCACTTCTAAGTGGGCGATGACCGAGTTTGAAGCGTTGATGCCAAAGTCTCCAAATTAAAATTAATTGACTAAGAAATTACTAGAAAAACGAAAATGATCTTAGCTGTGCCTAAAGAAACTGTCGGAATTTGATTAAGGTGGTGTTGTGAATTGTAAGGTGAAAGCTCGAAAATACAACTCTGACAGCCTAATAATGTATTATAATATTGCTGTTTGTGTTGGAAACTCGTTCCCATCCTTTTTTTGCATTGCTATTGTTGTTTTGTACTCGGTTTGAACTTTTCTGACATTTTCTTTGTACAGTATCGTTTCCGTGATAGGCCTCCTCTGCCCAGTGAGAATACGAAGCCCATATGTATTGTATCGACTAGTTGCAGTTTCGTTTGCAGATTATATCCCGTACCAAGTTTCAGGCTACACTAAGGCCAAGTTTGACCAGAGGCATTTATTCCTTTTCTTTTATTTGTGGTACGATGGTTGTCAGTAGCCCCCGATGCAATCCTTCATTTGATCTAAGACAAGATTACACCAGGCTTCCTTACTTTCTATTTGTGAGGGCACGGTTGTTAAGAGCTTTCAGCATTGGTCTTCCCAAAATCACTGAAAGAACTTTTGCTTTGTGTCTGACCCAAAGAGAAACGGGGTCTTTGCTCTCACTAGACAGGAGAATACGTCCATATACAATCCCTATCTGCACTTGGGGCGTTGAATGTGCACATTCACATTCCGTGTGCTACCGGGGAGCGTGGGATTAAGCTTTCACGGTAATGTGTTCACGTTAAGCCGTAGAGAAATCTGTCGCTAATGGAAGACTGATAAGAAATTGTAGCACGATGTACATTTGGTTGGGGACTTATCAGTTGCCCTAAACCGATCAATGGAGTCAATCAAATCTTTAATATAGTAAGACTTTTTTTTTTAATGTCAGTCAGATTTGGATAACCCGTTCCGTCCGTCCGTTAGACCTACCACTTTCGGATAAGATCTAAAGTCAATGTGTAGTCGATTGTTGCGAACAGAGGATGTGTTCAAGTTATTAGAAAAGGGAAAAAATAAATAAATGAATAAATAAATGAAAAGCTCAGATGCATTTGAATTTTCTAATGAGAATTTTCGAGTTCAGATTCATATTTGCTTTTCTTCTGCTTCTATTTCCAAAAGATTGCACTCGAAATAAAGAATTTAAGAATAATTTCCGAATTTCGAAATAATAGGCCTTGATCGTCCGTCTAACTGTAAATGGGTGAGACGGGCATTCCTTCGATTAATTTTCATTCATTCTGTCATTTTAATACTTGAACCGAGTTCTCTTATTATGTTGCTTATGTTATGTTACGATTTAACTCCGAGAGAGTCATCAAGAGAAAGATAGAAGATTAGTAAACGCTTTGAACTTTTCACTTCTAACAATGTCCGATGCATTGTATGCAGTGTAGATTTTCTTCTTCTTCTGTTCCCATCCGCAATTAATTTTAATTCAATTGAACTTCTTTATCATAACAATAATGCTTCTTCTCGTTGCATTATTGTGTTGTCCAGTTAATAATGCGGCAGCTACTCTATTGTATTATTCGGTGAGATTTGTTTTGCAATTGAATTTTTTTTTTCGTTTTGTTTTCAATGTTTGTCAATGAATTGATTTAGTGTTCTTTGGAAAAACTTTCTTTTCAGTCTTTTGAAAAATTCAAAAATTTTTCTTTATCTTCTTTTTCTTCATATCACTCGATCTTTAAGTTAAGTTCTTAATATAAAAAAATTTGCGGAATCGCTTCTTCTCAATCGATTAAATCAGTTATCCGTCATGGATCGTATGTTCGTTCTCATTCTACTGCTATCTATCGCTTTCACTTTTGGTCTTCGATTTACGGACGTCTTAGCGGTAGTAATAGTAATTCTGAACTTCCTTCCAGCGCTAGTATTTACTTTATTCTCCGCAGCAGTGTTGTATTTGGTCTGTAGCCAAATTAATTGTCCCACAGAGAGCATGACTGAGGTAACCGTTTGGTTAATGTATGCACTGATTGCTGGCTGCTTACTTGTGGTGATTGCTTCAGCGGCTATAGCTATGAGATTGAAATATAATGTCGACATTATTGATGTCGATAAAAATAAATAAATAAATTAAAAACACAACGTCCGACGAAAAGTAACAAAACAAAAAAAAGGAAAATTGAAATGAAGTGAAACGAACATTAAAAATTCCTTTATAAATTTCATGTCTGGTCGTTCCTGTTTTTTTTTTTACCCCTTTTGTTCAAATTGTAAAATACGTTTTTTTCTAAATTTGTAAGTGACTAAGAAAACTTTGATAAATAAACCTTGCATAGAAAACAAAAAAAGAAAAACAAATAAAATAAAAGTTAAAATTGTTAGAATAATGAAAAATATTTTCAAATACGGAAGAATAAAAACCACCCCCACCCAAATAAAAAGCAAATATATTTTTACACAAAAAACCCTTTTGTTGATTGTCAACTTAATGCTGACGACGATGAGCGATGAATGTTTGATTCAGTAAGTAAATGAAAACGCTTGGTACTCTCTTAAATGTCTGCAGACTGCAAACTCGTTGTCAAAGAACAGAACACTTTTAAGATTTTTGCTCATGGAAAGAGACGTTCATGTGATGTATCAACAAGAAACACAAGAGGGCTTGTGTTCACCATAGGAAAGAAACCTAATTATAAACAATGTCTGCCTAAGAGCAGACCTTGTGCCTTACAGTTCACTTAGAGCAAGGTCAGAAATGAACGATTTGAAATTTTCGACAAACTCAACTACATACTCTGAAATTTTGTTCATACGTTGGTCAAGTGATTCATGTGCAATAGATATGTACGACTATCGCTTTCGGATATGTTGATAATGGACCTTTCATTCGTAGTAACCGTAGTAGTACTAATCATAAGATGGACTTGTTGAAAGGTATTTCCGAAATCTGCGGATGATTACAATTCATTTCGGTTTAACTATTCCGTTAAACTATTTTCTAATTCATTTACAACAGTAAAAATGTTATTACTTCTAGTAACTATTGTCCCGCATTTGCGCGATCCATCTTAAATGGACATTTGAATAGATGCAAGTAGTAGCTATACCCTACACTACTTGTGATACAGAGTATATTAAGTTTGTGCGGATGTATGTACCTCCGCCCAACAGGGCTAAAAATACGCCTATCCTTTATTATGCCGAAATACGTATTTAGAATCATTTTCTGAATCGATCTAAGCCTGTATGTCTATCCTTTCGGATAATATCTTTCCATGCAGGTCGCAATTTTCAGATATTTTCATGAACATTCGGTATAGGGACGTGTTTTGACCTAAGAACGAACACTATTGAAAACTATCTGACCACTTTCTCGAGCAATAGTATTTCGACATTCTAAGTTGGTATGAAAAATTTCATTCCTCTGGAGTAGTATTTCCAACAATTAGTTTGAAAATGAAAGCGTTTTTCCAAACTATTGCGTACATCTGATGTAGCGAACGCTTGGCCGTAATTGTTTCGATTTAATACATGATTTCAATATAAACAAGAGTTCTCCTGACTTTTATTAAAAACTATTAACAAAAAGATTATCTAATTAATTGTTAAGTAAAGATTTTTATTTATTTTTTCAGCACAAAGTGTCAGATAAACAGAACGTAAACATATTCGGCTTTTGATAATGCATGAGATAACCGTTATTTGTTGGCATCTTGTATGGGCAGTCCGTACCGCAACCTGAAAAATCGATGACCATAAGATACTACGAGGTACCCATAATATACGTTGCAGTACCATATAGTATTAGTTAGGTGCTACTTTGAAATTTTCTCAAAATTTAATCGAAAGTTTCATAGTTCCTTTGCATTACTTCAACATATATATTTTTTTGCTCTCGAAATGCATTTAATAAAAATTTAAACAAAACTAGTAAGAACATTGTGGGCGGATTCACTTGAAATTATTATTCAAATTTCATCAGATAAAATTCACTTAGCCACAGAAGCCGCTAAACCTTAACATTTCTAATTTGTCATAAAAATATTAGATGGTTTGCAAAGTAATTTCGTTTTTTTTTTCCTAACAGAGGACTTAATTGTACTTTTTTACAGCCATCTTCACACTTAAGCCGCATAATCACTATATAGTTTGACAGCAAGGAGCAAGGTTCGAATAACTCTACTGATTGAGGTTTTGCTTTGTGCCCTTCTTAAATATGAAAAGTGAACAGCAGCATTTGCGTCATATTTTATTTTTTTACTATCGAAAAGGTGAAAATGTTGTTCAAGCAAGAAAAATATTATCCGCTGTGTATGGAGAAGATGTGTTGGCAAAACGCCAATGCCCAAATTCCGATCCGATAACTTGATCTTGAACATACATCACGTTTTGGAAGGCCAGTTGATGCAAACAACACGATCATTCATTAATGTAAGCAACACGAGACATCATCGAGACGTTAACTTTTTTCGAATTCGACCATTCGTGATGACGCGCAACGTCACTATAGGAAAGTCGTCTTTTATTTTAATCAAAAAGAAAATACTTTCCGAACAACCCAATATTCGTGCAAATGGTCGTAGAGTTAGTTATTCGAGAATAGGCTTTAGTCAGCAACCTTCTCGGTTACAAATCTTATTTAGAAAATATTAAATCGAATGTAATAAAGTGAGAGTAAGTCATCAGTGTGAGGAAACCCTCTATCTAAGAAATAGCGATCTATAGCGAACTGTTATTTACAATTATTTTAAGGGTTCAAAGCATGTCGCTCATATCGCTCATTCAACTGACACGCCTACAGTTAACGGAGAGACTTAACACACATTTATTTGTAAAAGTAATCGATGAGATGTCGAAGTAAATGTGCTTTCAAGCGCGTAATAAAACTTTGCTACCTACATTTTTTTCTTTAAAGCATATATACTTTTCACTGGCTTAGTAAAATTTTAAATTATTGGTTTTCTTGGAAAAACGTGTCATTTGAAATTGTTTTTTTCATATACATACACAATTACATACAAAATATTTTGTCAAAATTTTGTGTATTACTTTTTAAAGAAATTTCTTTGTTCAATGTTGAATGAATTTTATTATAATTAATATCATGAACTTGGGAGTGATATTCGATTTGGCTACGATAACTACAACGATGTATTCCGTGATATTGCGTGTTCTGGACGACATAAACGACATGACGATTTGCTTATTATTCACAATCATTGGCCGCATTATCTGGGATGTTGAGTCGCCATTAAAATTTGTTATTGATCTTGACGAGATTATCAAAATTGATATATAACAAATATATCTTTTAAATAAAATATAAAAAAAAAACAAAAAAACAATATCTTTTTTTATCGATTTGAGTTCTTTTCTTTTTTTATAACAGATAAGTAAAGGAGCTCTGTGAGCTTGATTTTACGAAAGCAGTGGCTGTAGCGAGAAGAATGAAAGAGAAAAAAAACGATGAGTAAGGCGCCACATATTTATAGATGTCCTTAGGAGTTTAATTAACATGAATCTTTCGGTGGCACATGATGTGAGAACTTGGGAGGATTATTGGCCCCTGATAGTCCGAAAAATGTGTGTACCTAAGCACGTCTTCCCTCTTTGATGAGAACGAGGTCGCCAATCTCTAAAACTTTAGTCTTCATGTAGACGAAGAGCTCGTTGCAATGTAATGCAACTCCACATCAAGTAAGCTAGTAAGGTCTTCCCGCGATTCCCGGCAAACACAGCCACCGCGAAAGTCTCGCAATGGACCATGCCTTTTCTCAGGGAGCTCCTGATAGCTGTGTCATCAGAGAGAAACGTAGAAAGAAGCCTTTGATGTCAAAAAGGGTTCGTCCATTCCATTCTGATCTTTTGATGCATATATTTGGACATGGCACGCCTCACATTCACAGATGCCGTCGTTAAGGCTTAACCCCACGTTGCCCGATGGCACACGAAAAGAGAAAACGCACACTCAGGGCTCCGAGGGCGATTAGTTCACAAATTCCAGATGGAGCCACGTATGTTGCAGACGATTTGTCTAACATGTCGAGTAGTAGTGGTTGCAAACCTATTAAGAAGTTTCATAATAGAAGCCTTATAGCCTTAAGATATAATCAGCAAATGTTCAAAACATTGCGAGAGAATCGCTTACAGGAAATAATGGGCAGGCATTTAAGTGTTAATCTAACTGTGCGTGTACCACGATTACATTCAATCTTGATCTGCTTATTTAGCTACTAAGAATACTTTGCGAGTGCGCATAAGGTTTTTCAAACTTTCAGAAAAAAAAATCGTATCTTTCTTTCTATCCTTTACGGCTTTGCGGCAAAGTATTAATAATCCCCCGGGCCGTAGAGGAGACGAGAAAAGAAACTTGATATAACTTTCTCTTTCGATGAAGAGATAGATAAAGTCAAAATGAATATTCTATATAAAATACAGAATCGGAATATAAGGTGTAAATAAAAACGCAACGCACATTTCATTGCATGCTCTTCTTATCCCAAAAAGTTGTGCTCGTGTTCGTAGTAACATACCAGAGCTTAACATACTCGGAAAGAATATCGAAATCTTGCTTAGATAATATTAAATAAGAGATTTGTAATCTTGCGATGTTCATCAATTAACGTAGCGTGAGCAGCCGATTAGGTAAGGATCGCGACCAGTATGCTCAGGCGTTTACTTTGCTCGTAGCCGTGGCGAGTGCTCAGCCCCGAGTGGGCACACATCTAGTAGGCTGTTGTTTTCTATCTCTTTCCTGTTACGCGAATAGGGAATAGGGAACATCCTCTGAGTGATTGGTCATATCAAAGAAAAGAGGAAAACAAAATATAGATTGACTTTTCATTTATTTATTTATTCATTTATTTTATTCCAATTTTTTACAGAAATTTCAAGCAATGGTCGGTCACATTAGATTGCATACGAGATTTCAAGTGCAAATTTATGGTTACCGTGGAAGTTTAACTGCACGGTAACTGTTGTTTATACATGACAGCCGAATTACATAAACGCGTAAGACTACAACTCAAAACAAGTATCTTTATACTAAACGATTATGATGGCAGTGAGCACAGTTAGATCGGCTGGTTTGCGAAACAAAAGCTTAGCTTAGCTTGAAATACGACATCGACGGATCGCAGATATTAAGGAGCACCGATTTGATATTCTACGAAACTGTAGACGTTATTTACATTTTTACAAAGGAGCCTGAACAGGTTGAATAGCTGGCAGTTATATCTACGTGGATCAAGCGCTATTTATACGAAGTGAATGAACGACACGACATTTTTCAATTTTTGGCAAATCAATAAATTATCACGAGGACAATGTATTCCTCCATGAGAATGAGAGTTTGTTACATGTTCTTACGTTAAAGACCATGCAATTAATCACCGATGGAATTTCGCTGATATAAAAGATAAACATAAGAGTTTCTAAGTGCCTAAGCTGTTTTTTTTTTTTTGATTTTAATCCGATTAGAGATTTTTTTCTTTCTTGAATTAAAGAAGAAGTGTTGTGGTCATAACTTTGATATCAATCGGATGGAATCGGTTTAGTCGATTCCGCTATTTGGTGCTACGTTGACATTTACTTATCTTTTGCAAACATATATAAAGTGCATATAGTTGATATGACGATACGAATTTCCATTTGCTACAAATATTTACGGATAACTGCACCGCTAAGACACGGTTCAATTACGGCAAACGTATGAATTCGATTAACATTAAGAGAGCGGTTTCACCGGAGAGTAAATGCGCGCACATCACAAAGACACGATCATAATTACAAGAAGTTCGTTATGAGAAGCAATGATAATTAGATACAAAATACAAAATATCTGTAAATGAGATTTTTGGTACGCAAGTGTGCTTCCAAGTTAATTACAAATAGATTATTAGCTCTGTGCATTCCGATATTGCATTTCTTATATCAGTTCCTTACATCGCTAAAGCTAGAGTCGCCATGACATGATTTGTGATGGGTGAAAAGACACTTGGCTTCTCACACACACTCAAGCTTACTCTTACATTCCAGATGAAGATTGAAGATTTAGGATTTCATATGGTATCTGGAGCGAAAATTCAATCCCACCTAAGTTTTTTCGGTGAATCTGGTAATCGATTTCATTAGGGATAAATGCGTTAACATTTAAGAATAAAAACAAACTTTGGACGCCGACGTGCAGAGGTCTTCATAACTAAAGATTTTCAAAATTTTTGCCATTTTAATGGAACTTCGTTTTTGCTGAAGTGACTGTTAATTTGCAGACAAAAAAAGGGACTTTTTACACACCTTTCATCGAGGTAGCACGATTTCGTCTTGAAGTATTCCCACATAGAATATGATATCTGAATGTATGTCTTTTGCTCGTCCATCTTTTAGCTTTCTGTTATTTATTACAAACCTGAACAGAATGCAAAGAAAAATTTCTCAAAGACAAACCTTGCTATTGCATTATTATGTACCATCGTATGCTGCAACATTCATCATAAAAAGCCTTAAGTAAATTAAGTTCACCTTAGCAAGTGGTTTGCTTCAACACACTGGACACCCAGTATTTATTGTAAAGCATAGAAAAAATATCAACTTTTCGACATCCATCGCATTTTGATTTTGCAAGAACTCTTGCAACAGAGCGAAAGAAGACTGATCGCTATCAAATTCTCAATCGATGTAAATATGCCCGTCCGTCCTTCCGCCCTTCCGTCCATTAGTTTGTGACAACTTCCTTCCTGGCTACAAAAACTAAGATATTGCCTTCAAATTGGGCAAAATTGCGAGCAAATGCGTCAATTGAGGTTTCTGCTTTCCTTCCGCACATCGATTTCCAGAAAAAAAGATACTTTTTTTTGGACGGTAATAGGGTATAATTTTTGATATTTTGTTACAAAAACGAAGGAAGAATTGTATTAGGTGTGGTCGGTCTTGCCTGACTACAATTTTTTTGGACTTTCGTTTATAATATTTAAAAATAAAGATCGGGAATCCCGGCGAAGAGCTTTGATTCAAACCTTGTCCGTACATTCTGTCATCGCAGAAATGTGGATTACGCATTGTGATTAGCTAAATACCACGCCCATTGTGGGCAAATGCAGTAATAATTTACGCAACTTTAATGACAATCATCTAGAATTTAAATGGAAAAATCGGTACCACTAATACAATAGACAAAAATCGCAGCTTGTATCCTATGAAACTGAACTCTGCACTGAAAAGACTCAATGAAGGATTAATTGCCACTTAATTCGCTGTCTGTTAGCTAAATAGGATTTGCGATACTAATGTACTGTTCTGGGAAAGGGAAAGACAGAGAGAGAAAGAGAGAGAGAGAGTGAGCGAGGGAGAGAGGGGGAGACAGAGATCCCGGTGGATACCGAAGATTCGCCCTAAGGTGAATATAACTTTCTTACTTACTTAATTTTTTTTTAATTTTTTGATTTCATATTTTATTCGTTATCGCATAAGTCTCGAGACGCCCCAACATTTGATTATCGTTGTTATTACAAAAACCAGTTTTCTTACTTTAACCTCTCAGTTTTTTGCTTTTTAAATTCATATACGTGTTTGCGTGTGTGTAAAAATAAAAATATAATTGCAAAGAAAAGCAAGAAAAAGCAAAAAAAAAAAAAAAAAAATACGCAAACGAACACACACACATCTAATACCAAGAAAACAATGTCATTTTTTGTTCGCATGTTTTTAAGTTATCTGAATGTATTAACAAGTTTTGTTTTTGTTGAAAAAGGAAAATATTTATGAGAAAAATGAGAAGAGAGAACTGAAACGAATGGAAGATGTGGAGAGACAAACGGTAAACGGTTAACGGTTAACATATTTATTAAACAATATAATAATTAATTTTGTACAATGTATTCAATTTTGGATGTATAGAAGGTGGTTCGCCTCTGTGCGTGCGTGTGTTGGCGTAAGTTATATTTAGCCTATGAGATAATAACTGCCATCGATTATAGCAGAGACAATCCGGCTGAGATGAATTTTTTTATGTTAGATGAACTGGGATGCGGTTATAATTGGTGTTCTATGCTTTGTGATTTGTTAGTTCTTACGGCTCATTATCTAAATATCTATAAATTTCTTTCTCTCTCTCTCTCTCTCTCTCTTTCTCTCTATCACCATCTACCAGCAAGAGCCATTTCATTAAAACTCTTTTGAACTGTAACACATAACAAAGCGATTGTCGCTTACGAATGACTCTTGATTGAATGTCACATATAAGAAAATGCTTTCATAAGTTAGGAACGTTTTACTGGACAAATGGATTCAATTTATTGTTTGAAATTTTAGATATTTCTATAAAATTTCTGTATTAAACTCTGTACACATATTTCGATTATAGGTCGTACAGGATATTTAAACGTATAACACATGGACAGATGGAAATATATTCAATTTTCACGTTTTCTTAGCATTTTCTAGGTGTAATTGAAATTTGCATCAATTAAAATCAAGAAATATATTAGGGCGAGTCATAAGCAAGTTCCGATGCAGCCAGATGGAATCAATTGTTCGTAGTTTACCCACTATATAGCCGTCGAAATAAACGACTTTTTCTTTCCACTATACAGATGAGGATTCAATTAGTGTTCCGTCAACTGCTGAATCGCTGTAAATCTGCACAATCAAAGAGTGTGCAGAGTGTATATTCGACATGTAATACTTTGGCGGTTTAAACAAAGCAATAGCGCTAAGGCGACAGCTGAAGGATTGACAACTGAACGGACAGTTAGAAATTGATTTGTAAAATTCCGTTCTGAAGATACGACCGTAAAAGACAGGACATCCTTCCAACTTTGACGAGAAGCGTTTAAAGGCAATATTGGAGAAAAATCGACGCCATTCAACAAGAGGTATAACAAAAAGGTTGAATACCTCACAATCAACTGTTAATTTGATATGATTTCGTTATTCAATGAAAACAAAATAAATGTGGGCGCAAAAAAAAAAAACAAAAGTTACTTATGACTCGACCTAATATGTGCAAATAAGAATTTACTTTTCTCTCCAAGTTGGTGCGATTTCAACAGTTCCGAAATATGAATTGCAGATGGACAAGCCCATAGACGGTTCCAGATATGTATAGGATCTCTTATGGATAATTCTAAATGGTAGAAAGAAAGGGGTAAAGTTAGTGCGCCTCTCGCTCGTAGACACAGTTATCTGAATATAAGGTCCTTTCGTACAATCGCTCCTCGAATACGTGGTTCTTAAAAACAAGGAGTGTTTATTAAAAGACGTAGCAAAATTATATTCGACCGCGACCGAATCTGTTATACTCATCCCCGTTTGATACTGATCAATAATATGAAGACTTTATATGGTCTCTTAAGGTTCTCTCTGGATATTCTTCTTCATCTTCTGGAATTTCAATATTCTATAATATTGAAAAGGGACGGTCGACTTTCCCCACCTTTCTGCAGGGTCATCCATAGAATATATATTTGCAAATTGTTATCGTTGTATCTATAGTGGTTTATGAGTAACGAGCAAAAATCAAACTTTTTTTTTTGTTTGTTAAAATAGGTTTAGTTTCAGATTATGTTGTATTGCGACTGTGTGAAGAACTTCCTACCTTTGTGTCAAATGTGAAAGCAGTTTTTGCAGCTTTGCGTTTACTAGAATGTTAACCGAGGACTTCACAGCAATAGATAGATAGACAGACGGATATCGGTTTACAATTTGATGTTGATCAAGAACATCTATGCTTTAGCCAGTTGGAGTAACGAGTGCTTTTTTTACACCCTACATCAGTTGTGGTGTAAGCTGTATTCAGTTTACGCGAATGTATGTAACATCCAGAAGGTCTGTCTGTCTGGTATTGTTCTATTCAACCTGAAGGTCGCAAATTTTTAACTTATTTGGATGAAATTTGGTATGTTGTCGTGTTTTGGAGGACCGAACCGTATTGAAAATGCTTCGGATTGGACGACCTTTTCGAAAATCGAATTGAAACTCATTATATGAACAACTATATTAGACGAAGTGCTTCAAGATCTTCCGTGATGGTGGCTCATGTCTCACTATAAGGTTTTTATTTGCTTTAAATAAAAATCCGAATATAATTTTTTTACTTCTTTATCTTTAGTTATGCAATTTTCAGAAATCCAGCAAAAGACGGATGGCGGACGCACGGGCATGCCTTATCTTCTTTGCCAGCGTTATGATGTGTATAGTTTGCATAGTTTGATATTACAAAGGGAATAAAAACAACAAAATTTCCGTTCGCTATTTTCTGCATTTCTGTGAGTAATTAACATATTTCCTGCATCTGCACCGCTAATAAAAATGTTCATTTTAATGATTTGCTGATAACAAATGACGATTATTTATAATTGAAGGCTTGTTTCTCTTTCTTTGACCTTCATTCAAGTACGCCTTTTACCTGTATTAACATATGAAATTTGCTGTTGATAACTTTCATTAAATAGCAATAAGTATATATATATGTATATATATATATATATATATGCATATATATATATGCATATATATAAAGTGAATCTATTCAATTAAATAATAAGTAGAAAACAAGAAACCATAAATATAACCTCAACAACCATAACAATGGCTCGTTGAAATGGGAAAGTGGCTGTGAGTGAAAGAAAGAGAATTATAATAACATTGTTTACATTAATATGCGTTATTATTAAGTTAAATAAGGCAAAGACACAAAAAAGTCACTGGCGAAAGTTTAAAGTACTTTAGGTAAACATTTTAAATAAATTGAAGAAATTTTTCTCTTTTCAAAGCTGTAAACGAAATTTTATAAGATTTAAGAAATTGGAAAATGAATGGTGTGCTGAACAAACGTTCTACTACTTATTTCCATGTTGTGTGTGCTTGTGTGCGTGATTGGTTTTATGATATCAGATCGTGCTCATTCACAAAAGAACAAACGCTGGCTTATTATATCCTACATCCTTTGTAATTTGTGCGGACGTACGTAACACCCAGAACGACTTAAGTTCGACTCAACTTTTATTACACCGATCGATTGAGAAAATGATTCTAAGCCTGTCTGTTCGTCTGATTACTGTTTGAGGTTGCAATTTTTGAGATATTTTGATGAAGTTTGGTACACTGATGTATTTTGACCGAAGGACAGACGCTATTGAAAATGGTTCAGATTGGTTCACTTTCTCGATCACTCCCCATGTAACAGTTTACTTTGAAAACTCGTTTTACGGCATGAAAAAATTGCAATTTTCAAAATTTTTCGACAAAACTCGTTGTGCAATAGCATTTGGACATTCTTGATTGGTATGAAAGCTTTGGTTCGGCTGGGGTAATTTTTTGAACCCTCTCTGTGGGTGGAACAATTTTGAACTACATGGGACCCAACTAGATATAAGATTTCTCATGAATAGTAAGCCCTTCAGTAAAAGGTTTAATTTAATGTTATTTTAAGATGCAGTTTAGCAAAAAAATTAAACGCAAGGAATTTGGATCACATAGGTCTATTTTAAAGGGGTTATAATGAAAACGAAGCCCTTATATGGAGAAAAAGTATAGTTTGTAGTCTTCTATGACGGAAATTGAAATATAATAACATTTTTGGGAAGTAAATTAAGTTTTTTTAAGGGGTAAGTTTGGATTACGCCACATGATGCTACTGGCGGGCTTTCGTGAAAAGTATGCCTTTGCGAGAAAATAATGTGTAATTTTTGATGTATTTCTACCAAAATGGGCGGACAACTGTACTAGATAAAGTTGTGTAGGATATATAAGGGTCGGTCTTGACCGACTATAATATTCTTACTTGTTGTTTTCTAACTTCATTAGCCATACAATTGCTCGCCCACTTAATAATCGTCATGCAATGTTAAGTTAATTTAACTGTAATGAAATTTGTTCACAGGAGTGTCTGATGTCCATTAATTTCCTTTGAGGCAATGTTGGAACAGTTGCTTTATTTTTTGACCTTGCCACTTAACAAATTATATCAATTAATTATGAAGGAGTACTAACTATAATAGCATTCGCTTTAAGAGTCATCGTAATTTCTCCTACGCAGGCACTTATGCTATTTACAACCATTCGCGAACCGTTAAATGTTTCGTGTAATAATTCGCACTGGTGTATATATGTCAGAGCATGCCAATAATACATAAAATAAGCTTTACAGGGATCGCAATTATTCATGCACAAGCAGCTATGCACAATCGTTCTCCCCGGAAATTTACATTTTTTTTTTTTTAATTTGATCTGTTGTTTAACCTCCACACCTCTTAAGATGACCTTAATTTTTGTGGGTCGATAGGCATCAGCGCTGATCAACCTGAATCGCAAATACCTCTCGGACTTGAAGCGTGGAATTCATAAATATTGCATTTTTGCAAATCATTCACAAATAGCTTACTGTTTAGGTATCCTTCAGTCGCTTCCAAGTACAACCACTACGCAGCGAAGGCCAGCAGTAGGGATACTTTTTCTCGGTGGTTCCTGCGCCAGTAAGTTGGGAGCATGATCACCACGCATGTCCGGGTCCGGATTAGATGATCTTAAGTCCAGAAAATCATGAAGATGAGAAGTAGGCGGAATAGCTGGAATAGTGAGTGATGGAGCCGAAGGTACCGGTGCGGGGAATCCATAGGCAACATTGCGAAACGTTAACTTTATAGTTTCGACATCAATACACGACTTATCAAAATCGAGAAGAAGAAGAGTTTTATACGTGCTAAATTTTTCTGTTAGGGCAGCCAGATCATTCCCCATTGCTGAGAAATGATTATTCAAATGTCAAAACAATCTACAGAAGTCAACATCCAGTTTTCTACATCTAAGACAAGATCAGCGTAGCTCGTTCGTTAGGTCAGATGTCGCGTTCATCTGCTTACCGTTGAAGCGTGCACGTTTAGCGTGCTCGAAACACGCACAGAGTCACCGAACAACAAAACGATCACTGGCAAGACCCGACATAAGCAAGCATTTCGGAAACAAACCCTCGATTTTCTCAGAACTTTATCTTCACTGTCGCTTATGAAAGCATGATGATCTGTTTGTATGTAATGTAAAATAACGATTTGCCAAATCGACTGTCAGTTATCGTTACTTCACTTTTATTTTATAATTTTTCGATTAAGTTACGTACACATAAAGATATCCGAAGTAAATCAAAGGAAATTTTGTTTTCGTTGCCTGCCGTTCCTTTGTCGAAGGAACGCAGGCAGTCCCTTTGTCTGCCCCTACGCCTTTCACAATCTCGTTAATGACTTCGTTTTCTTGTGAAGGCCATTAAACTTGGCCTTAATTGCTCCTCGTGCGTTAGGTTAATTACATCCGTTCGGTATTATCAAAGCAATTACAACAAATCTGACGTTATTTCCTATCGTTACAATAGTTCTTCGGATATGTTGGTTTTCACTTATTGTAGATGAAGCATGCATGGATGTGTATATATAAGTTCTAAACTTAAGCACTAAAGAAATTCATAGCATGATATGCGGATGTAGAACAACTACCGACGAATCCATATGATTTTTAGATGATTCTGACCATCAAACGAAATGTACCAACATTTCATGGCGTTGCCTCCATTACTTGACAACTTGCTGTCGTTTTGTTGATACATCAATAGTGGCGCCAGCTATATATCATCCCACGAATTTATTGAATGAAGTATCATATATATATACAAATATGTTATGTGATAGCAATACTTTACTTATGGCGACATGTCTGGTGGTGCTACGATCCCGCTTGCGTTACATTTATCTAGTAGATGGGTAACGCTTACTTACCGTGCTATGTTACGTTTACAATGTTGATTACTCTCAAGTTCAAATGCTCTTTACAATACAAGAACTTGTCACGGCCACAAAAAATATTCGATTGAAGCTGAAAGTTTGTTTATTTTTCTTGCTTGGATTTTTGTTATATTGTTTTTTATACTCTACACCACTTGTGATACAAGAGTACGTTGAGTTCGAACGGATGTAAACAATACTCAAGAGGACTTGAGATAAACTCATCTTTTAGTAAACCGATCGATTCCGAATCACTTTCTCAATCGATGTAGATTTATTAGTCCGTTTGTCCGTCTTGCTTTCTTGACGAATTTCTTGAGATATTTCGATGAAATTTGGTACAGCGACATATTTTCGCCCATATATGACCGCCATTGAAAATGGTCAAGATTGGATTTCATTTTCGACCATTTCTCATATAACGCCTTACTTTGACAAATCGTTATATGTGTAACTGTGCTAAGCGTGCAGTGAAGTAGTGTAGGGGATTTAACGATGGGCCGTGGCCCACTATAGTGATTTTACTTGCTTTTGCTTTTTTTCATTATTTTGTCTCTTTCTTTTTTTACTTTTTTGCTAACGAATGATTACTTTTATAGATCAACTGGATCGCTGCCAACGAGTGGCATGTATTTCTTTTTATTTTCGTTTCTATTTTCTTCTGTGCTTTTTGTTTTTTTTTTTTTTTTTTTTTTTTTTTTTTTTTTTTTTTTTTTTTTTTTTTTTTTTTTTTTTTTTTTTTTTTAGTGCATAAAATTTAAAAATCAGAATTTTTTGAAATGATTTTTTAATAGAGATCTCGCGTGAAAAGAAAAGCACAGAAATGTTAATACCTACACTTACTTGTATACTTATGAATACGTAATAATTTCGCTATTTTAAATTATTTACTAATCTAACTGCTTTATGCTTAAGTGAATGCAATGAACATCCTTTCTCTCCCCAACTTCCCATGCAAAAAAAAAAAAAATGTATTTGTTTTTTTTTGATTATAATCAATAATCGGGCATTCACGACATGTTCCCTGCATATAAATGGGGAGTGTCAGAAAGAGGTGGGAACAGAGAGAATGGGTTAGGGGGAAGTGGTCGCAGCCTAATGGATATGCGCCTAAGCTCTAAACATTATGCCTTTACTGACTGAGCGCTCACAATAGGTGCAACTAATCACGCCCTACCACGGCGAGATATGAACCCGCGAGCACTGACTTCATAGTCGCAATTCTTATCTATTGGGATACTTATGGGGATGAAAAAATCATGTGTACAAAAGTATATATAAATCTCGCAAACCACTTTCTAACCGTTTCATTGCTTTTATTTCATTTTCATTTCAACCTAATTTAGTTGCAGCTGCATCCTTTTCGAGGTTAACGCAGCTACAACAAATAAGATCATTATAGTCGGGCAAGGCCGACCGTTAATTACCCTGCACCACATTGTCTAAAGCAGTTCTTATTTTTATTATAGAACATAAAAATTATATCGTGGTTCTATAGGAAGGCATATCTTTCAAATGCTTTATTTATGGGAAAGCGGGCCCAAAACGTAACCTAATATAGTACAAGTTTCATCCTTACATAGGGCAGGATCCAAAAATAGTCGTAGATGCTGCAAATTTTGTAGAGTTCGTTTCTATATGAAATTGCTGTAAAACTTAGGGTTTTTTGCTCTAAAGAAGATCATGTTTCGCAAAACTCCTTATTAGGTAGGATTCAGGCCGCGATGGTCCCAATTTAGTACAGTTAATTATTTTATGTTAAATTACTATTATGACGTAATTTTCATCGTGAAACATAGAAAATTATGACGTTTTGTTGTATGAGCTTCAGTTTTCATTATATGAGAGAGGGTTCAAAAATTGCCTCACCCGGTCGAAAGTTTTTATGCCAATTTAGAATGCCAAAATACTACTACTTAGCCAGAAATTTTGAAAATTACAATTTTTTTTCATAAAAAGACTTTCCAGAATAGGGTGTTATATGGAGAGTAATCGAAAAAGTCGACCGATCCGAATCATTTTCAATAGTGTTTATCCTTGGGTCAAAACACGTGACTGTACCAAAGTTCATCAAAATATCTCAAGAATTGCAAGCTGTAGATTGAACACGAATCTACATGGACAGACGGACTAACAGGCTTAGATCAATTCAAACTACGATTCCGCATCGATCCGTATAATAAAAGGCGAGTCTATTTTAAGCCCTTTTGCGTGTTTTCACTAACGTCCGCACTAAGTTAATATACCCTGTACTACAAGTGGTTGTAGGGTATACACACACAAAATAACACATCATCTTTCAATGATATTCATCTCTTTAAACTTTGATAATATGCTGAACGGCAATTTGTAAAAAATTCAATCATCAATATCTCAGTTATCTACACCTGAAATTCTCGATAAATTGAGCGCTTATGTTCTTCATATTGAAGTCTTATGTCCTTCATATTCATATCACTAATGTACAGCCATAATAAACCCCAATTAATTTTACGGTATCATTGTTGAACATTCAAATTTCGCGGACCAAAAACTGATCTCATCTGAAACGGGAAATTTCGATATATATGTCCGGGTAAATCTGGTGCTTTAATTTAAAATACATAAAAATGTATTTCTCTCAGGGAGGAGTGAAGCGTTATAAGACGTTATGTTATAGGGATGAATCGAATGCTGGAAGTCAACTCTATCTTAAGCCTTTCTGGCTGCTATATATATATCCAATCATCAATATATATATATATGATTGTAAGTTTTGTTAAAATTGTTACCATTTTTCAAAACCCATTACAAATTATGTTTCATGGCAACTGAGATGAAATGATTTTTTTTTGTTTAGATTCAAGGTAATAGTTGCTTTATTATACTTAATTATATATGTAACTGTAATCACTTCCTCGAATATTACTCTTCCATAAGTACTTTTTCCATTCAAAAAAAAATTTGTCAATAAAAGACATTTTTTTTTTAATTTGTTACAGCATTTTTCCCTTCTCTTTTCAGTTGATTACAAGCTTTTCCATATCTTCACTGTTATGTTAATGTTTTTACTACAATTTGTCTTTAGAATTTATTGGTTTATTGGCTGCATTCTGTTCATATAAAATAGTTAATAAAGACTTGTATGCGTAAACTTTATAATTTTCCTGCAACGCTTCAATAACTATTCATAAGGAGATCGTACAAGTTTATATGAACTACTTGCTGAATATCTTGTGAGATATGCATACAAATATGTACAAGTATATATAAGATCTTTTTCTTTTTGATTTTATTTTTCAATAGAGTTTGCTTGACTAGTAGACCATAGCAATTTGAAAGCACCCGGCCGAGCCTATCTACTCTTTTTAAGCACTTCGTTGTTAACTACCTTTGGGCTTTGATGTGGATATGTTTATACCCAAACACATGTGATACTATATGGTTAATTCATTATCGAGATTTGACATTTCTTTTATACACAAAGACAAGAACTCATCGATTTGTTTAAAAAACAAAAAAAAAGAAGGAAAGTCGCAAATTATTAAGTGATTCTTTTCCTTCTGAGGCTTCTGAGGACGGACAATTAAATTATTTTTCCTACCTTACCCGATTAGTCTAAGGCGAAAGTACGGATAGAGATGGAGGCAAAGATGCATATAAGAATAGGCAAAGATAAGGATCGAAGTCGACATGGGCTTGGTCCTAAAGGTACAGATATGGATAGGAATCGTGATACAGTTAAAGATGGAGATAAGGATAGAGATAGACTCACACGCTAAAGTAGATACAGGAATTGTGATAAAGAAAAAAAGAGAGAAATGTGACTAGGAAGAGAGATGGAAAGACAGCCATAGATAGATATATCGATATAAAGATCGAAACGGAGATAGGCAAAGGAATAGCGGACACCGGGCAACGGGCAGAGAGAGTAGCGAAGACACAGATGCGAATAGGAATAATAGTAGACATACAGATAGAAATAAATATAAACGCAGAGGCAAAAGTAGATATAAATTTAGGGATAGATGAAAAACGATGGAGAAAGGAGAGTAAAGCACAGAGACGTATAATAATAGGGTTAGAAATAGAGACAGAAATGGAGACAAGAATATAGAAATAGGGATAGGGAGGCAAAGATAAAGATAGTGGACAAAAATGCGTAGGGGTGCGAGTAGAGGCAAATCTAGAGTTACGAATACAGATATGGACAGGAATATGGGTAACTGTAAAAATAGAAATATGGATAAAGCCAGATGGATAAGTGCAGATAAACGTAGAAATAGGTTGGAGGAAATATTTTACTAGTCGACAGTTTTGATTAGTACACTATTTCTTGTAATCTATCGCAATGTGCATAAAATGGAGGATCCTTCAATCATTGACTTTTGGTAGTCACTAGTCTAAAAGTGAGAAAGTAAGAAAATTAGGTTCACCTATCTCGTCTTTTTTATTGCAATCGTGCTTACACATGCATAACAAAAAACTTGGAGTCATTCTTAAGTCGTGTATTAAAATTTTTCTACCCTTCGATCTTAGTAAGTAAACGAAATGCAAATTCACTTATATATATATATAGTTTATGAATTTATTCATATATATTAATTTTGAAAATAATGAAAAATTTCATATTATTGCAGAGTAAAAGAAAAAAGAAAAAAATGATCAAATTTTCTTTTTTCATGATATGGGAAATAATTTTTGTTTTTATAAAAATCTATTTAGTTGCTTTTGCTTTCCTTTAAAATATCTATTCTTGACGATAGATAGAAATATTTTAAAAATATAAATGCTTTGAAATATTTGCGACAAGAGACAGAGAAGTTTCATATTTCCAGAAGAGCGCTAAAAAGACGCAACGGTAATGCAACGAGCTACACCTGAAAGTCTAGCACATACACTACACTACAGGAGATCACGGATCTCGATTAAATACTCCACATCATCCTACAGTTCACCAATCAGTCGTTGCAGGAGAAACGGGTGAAAATTTGTGCGATTCGAAAACGTTTTCAATAGCATTCGCCCTTGGGCCTAAACACGTCGGTGTACTAAATTTCATCGAAAATATATCGAAAATTCCGACTTGTAGGTTGAATACAACGAGGCAAGGGGGACAGACAAGCTTAAAGTGGTGTAATAAAAGGCGGGTCTATCTGAAGTTCTTCCACGCAAACTCAATGTACTGTTGTGTCACAAATGGTGTAGATATATAAAAAAACACAGACAGATAAAAACAAAACTGTAGGTCGTTTTGTGAGAGGCTTACACTCATGGCATGGCGTTTTTATTATAGCATATAGCGTGGGTCGAAATCGTTTTAATGTGAAACATAAAATTTTTCCATGCAATCACAATTCTCTCTCTCTTTCTTTTCTCGTGATCGAGATCGGATTTCGATAAAGGAAGATTTGTTAATATTTTTCAAAGGCAGTGCAGACGTGTCTGGCCTCTTCCATAATTAAATAATAAATTTGAACATCGTGGAAACAACGTGGACAACACGTGGAGTATGTTTGATGACTTAATCTTAAAGAAAGCAAATAAAGCAACTGCTCTCTTTCTCTCTCTCTCTCTCTCTCTCTCGCTCATTTTTGAAAAGAGTTAAAATATTCGCCTCAAAAGCGATCTTTGATATCCACCATCTAACATTAGATCCCTTGGAATCATTGTTATTGCATAGTGTTTCATATGTCTCTGGTAAATAAACAAAAAAAAATATACGCATTTATCGCAATCGATATCATCCATAGGTTGAGAGTTATTTATGCGAATATATATAGAACTTTGCAACGCTTTCTTTTAGTTGTTCTTCATTTTTTAAATGTTTTATAAGCATGTATATGTGCCTATGTAGAGATTATGCTTATTTTTAAATAAGAAGTGAGCAAACGATCCAAAAATATATGCAACAAATTTGAACTTAATTCTTGAAATGCCGAGAATATTAGCAGGAGTAGAATCTCATACTCATACACACATACATAAGATCATAATAAACTTTATGAGATTTTCAATCAGTATTTTCGTATTTATCAAAATATATCATTTCAGATTTCAGAAGGGGACACAGAGATAAGTATATCTTTGATGGCTTAAAGGAAATTACTTTAGAGAAAACGAAATGAAAACATGATAGTTGGGCAGGACCGACCATTAAATACTCTGCCTCACTTCGCTTAATACAATTATTTACTCGTTTTCGTGATAATACACAATGTAACGTAACGTAAACGTATAGCTCTGATCAAGGCCCTTATATTGGCGAATGCTCAAAACGGGAACGTGCAAGTTTACCAAATTTAATTGTATTCTTTTTCTTCTTTTTCTTTTTCTATTCTTCGCGCATTTTTTGCCATAAAATATCATAAATTACATTTTTATTGTAAAGGCTTACTTTTTGACGGGAGCGCTTGTGTATAGTGGGGTCTAAAAAGTAGACTTATACGATTTAACCAAGCCATGGTTAACTTTTATGTCGAAATACTGTTGTGGATTGATTTTCATTATAAAATTTTGAAAAATTAGACATTTTTGCGATATCAAAAGTTATGTGCGATCACAACTCTTATATGGGCTACAGTTCAAGAAGTAGATCATCGTGATGCAAATTTAATGCAATCACTTTTTGTATCAAATTATTATTACGGACCAATTATCAGCAAGCAATATCGAAAATTATATCTTAGGCGATATGAAAATCTACTTTTTGCAGGACCGGTTATATTGGGTGGGGGCTTCAAAAATTCCGCTATCTGATTCTTTTACAGATGGTCCGAGACATGCAACGGTTACTTAATGGTTTTTGTCGAAAAATTTTAAAAATTGCAATTTTTTTTCCTACAACGACTTCTCAAACTAAAGCGTTATATAACGAACGCGCGAGTACTCAAAAAAAATGACGCAGTTCAATTCATTCTCAATAGGGTTCGTTCTGGGATCTATGGGTTGCACACACGAATGCATGGGCACATAACAGGCAGATATGGACAGACAAACAAACGGATAAACAAACGCAATAAGCCCGTATTCGCGAGAAATTGTCCAATTGTCCATGGAAACCCTCAGGAGTATCCACTTTTGTGCAAATCATTATTGGGTGAGTGTGATTTTCTTGGTCTTTGTATTGCTAGGTCTCTTCCGAAAAAGACAATATTTAGTTAAGCAAAAGCTTGCTTATAGGCATAAAAGTGTGTTGTGTTGTATCGAAACAAGCCTTCTGAATGGTCGCAACGTCGTTTCATCGATAGACACGTTTTGCGAATAGCATAGAGCTCATGCGGCCAATGGTTAATGGATAGTTTATGACTTGCTTCAGGGAAGATTCATTTCACTTAGAGACATGTCGACAAAAGGCGACTATGCAAGCAGCATTAAAGTTTGTTTCGTTCTCGGAAAACATCCAGAGCTTGTGCGTGGCTAGCGTGCTTCGCTAGGTTTTTAAAGTTACTTTAAGCCGCGTGTAAATTGCATTACCTTTGGATGGGAAAGGCGGGTAGACGAAAGTTTATCGTTTAGATTAAAATTATTATTTGGAAAATCGATAAAAGCAATTTCAAGTTGCCCTAAGAAAATGAATACGAACCAGTTTTAAGTTCACTTAACTAAGTTTAGCATAACTTTATATTTGACAACTTGAAGGTTAAGATTATTTTCACTTACATCGCAATTTAGATAACTGTTATTAGTTAATCGTATCGCCTATACAAGGAATTCAAAGGTAAAACGCTGTCTAGGAAAATGGAACACGAGCCTTAGCTAACATCGATTAGGTGAGAAATAAGAGAACAGTAACTGAAACTGAGATAAAAAACAAGACGATCTCGGTGCAGAAGTATTTCTTTACGACTATAGGGTATTTGAAACTTACCTTGAACTACTTGCAATGCATTCATTTGTTTTTTTTATTTTTATTTATTTTTTTTCTTAATAATAAACAAACAAAAAATGACATCATATTTGAAAGATGTCTTCACTTAGTAAGCCAGCGACGATGTGAAATAATTAAGACTTATTGTAACAAACACGAAACGAATCTAGGTAAACATTTATGTTTATAAAAGTAATAGTAAGTAACTTTGATTTGAGTTGCATTCATTGTGAACTCAAACTTTTCTATGCAATTAATTTGCCTAATGCTTTTAGTTTAGTATTTCAGGCGCTATACGGGAATCATTTTTTTTTTTTTTTGATTTAACCTACGAACCCTATGAAAGCATCCGCAATTTTCATTATGAAAAAGATTAAGAGAGAAAGCATTTCAAATTTTTCGCCATTTTGCAACTGTCAACATGTAACTGCCATTACAATCACATTTAACAAATAAAAGTACGGCGAAGAGAGATCGCAAAGTACGCATTGCGATCCCGTACAGCTTTGATGAATTTATTTAAGAAAGTTCAACATCGCAGGTAAATTAGCTGCGTAAAGTCTCTAGTTCGTACTCGACCTGCCCACGCAGTCGAAAATATCGTCGCTGTAGTTCAAAGTTTGCTTGAAAACCGAGATTTATCCATTTCGGGATAAGCAGATCGCAGGAATTGTGGATAGCACCGTTGGGCAGTTTGCAATGCATTTTACATGAACATCTTGCCCTATAAACTCCAGTTGATAGATGAGTATTGAAGACGGCAGATCACGTACAGCGCCATAGATACGTTGATTGAGCAAAATTATGATTATTTTAACAGAATTATCCTGAGCAATGAGTTACATTTTTATACGAAAAAATTACGTTTTTCTCTTCATTTAAAACGACAGCTCTTGCTGAGTCGTCCCGATTATACACCACTTGAGAGTTTTGAGAGAATGGCATGAGAAGGGGGTAAGCGATTCGCTAGTTCCTTCTAAAGCACATAAAAGCACAACAATTCTGAACAAAATCATGTAAGAACACCATAGCGAGCCACCGCCCTAGAGTTTTCCTTAAAACAACTTCTTAAAATAAGACGTTGTTTTAACAGTATTCCGAGCCGAACGATTTTCAATAGCTGTCGTCCTTGAGCCAAAACATCAAAATATCTCAAATATTGCAAAAATTGTAACTTGAGCATAAAAAAACCACACGAGCAGACTGATAGACTGGCAGACAAGCTTAACTCCTTCTAAAAGTGATTCCGAATCGCTCGGTGTAATGAAAAGCGAGTCTGTCCCAAGTTCTTCTGAGTGTTACATACATCCACACAAACTTAATATACTCTTGCACGAAAAGTGCTGTAGGGTGTAAAGAACACCCGTTTTTCACCAACCGCATTGAATCATCACAAAATCAAAGATGACAACAAATTGGAGTTTTCAAGGTCTTCTTTGTTTTACAAGAAATAAAGGCAACATAAATATTTTCATAAATAAGTTCTTCAGAACAAGATTTGACGAGAGAGATAAAAGATGTATTGGGAGAGTTATAGGAACAATTAAGGATTTGGACGATCCTTTCTCAAGTATTTCACAAATTAATGTTTTATAGAATAAAAGCAAATAAGGAAATTATGTTCGGTCGTGACCGAATCATTTCTACCTATCACCGTTGTCCTAAGAGAGACAAAAAAATAAAACAGTTAAATTTTCATGCTCCATAATAGAGAATAGGCGCGTTTGATTTTTTCTATTTTCAAAGTAAAAGTTTTTGTTAGATTTGTGTGTGTTGCAGACCTGTCCTTACGTCACTTCCAAATTGTTTTGCAAATTTATAGGCGATGTCTTCATATTCACTAACGGGAGAATGTTTATCGCAGAACTTTATTTTAGTCGAGCAGACGGACACGTGGACAGACGGACAAACAGGATCTTGAATTTGAAAACGACCAAGAATTTGTATACTTTATGGGCTGAAGTTTGTTTTTGCGCGTTATAAAGGTTTTCATAAATATAATGAAATTTTGATGCATTATAATATTAAGTAAGCGTAACCGATTTTCCCTATTATTGTGCAGTTACTACAACATCGCTCATCGCGGAATGGATTTATCTGCTCTAGTTTGTGAGTAATAACAACAAAAATCCAATTTTTTGCCCTTTTGAAAAACGGATTTACCCTCACTTTAGTTCTTACTGTCAGCAAGTCTTCCGACCGATTTAGCCTGTTTTCAATATCAACCTGCGTGGAAGAACTTCCAATATTTTTGGTACATTTGAAGCGAATAGCTTCATTTTTGTAGCAAGGACAATGCTTGCAGTAGACATTGCACAGACGGGCAGGCGGACAGGCAGACATGTTTAAATCGATCCATGATTTGATGCTGATCAAGAATATATATATTTGGTGTGGTCTCTGAACCCTTCTTCTGGGCGTTGCAAACGTTTGACTAAATGAATATACGCGACATCCTACGGTGATCGGAGTATAAAGATGACAATAATATAAGAAACAATTAAAGAGAGAGGACATATGACACGTGAGAGATAATATGTACCTATTATCTTATTTATATAGAATATTTTGATATAAAATCTCGTGCTTTTGCCAGTTATTTATTGTTTACTATAACACATACCTCATTATATCATGAAATTGTGACATATATCCTCTCAAGGCCGGTATTATGTACAAGTCAAATGAATTAGACAACAACAGGGAGATAGTCATCCTACGAAAACATTGAGTAATGTGCTATACATAATCGAGAATTGATAAAAGTATCTTTCCAATACGATTTAAGATGAGGCGTTAAATTGAGAATAAAGCCTTCTAAGCTACACTTGTGTCTCTATTCATTTGCTATAAATCGTACGAAAGGATCGCATATGAAACGAATTCATTTATATTCATTTTTTTTTTTTTTTTTTTTTTATATGAACATGGACGGATGGAAAGAAAGAAGTGAGGAAAGAGAAGGAAAGAAAGAGATAGGAAGGTGGTGGCCGCAACTTAGTGGATATGAGCTCAATCGATAAATGTTATAACTTTATATATAACCATCTGAGCACTTGACCCTGACTGAGACTTGAACTTGCGAACACTGATTTTTTAGTTGCTTTTCTTACCTACTCGACTACTCGTCGGTGTTGGCTGTGAAACGCATTTAAATGAAAACTACTGTAAACGATTAAATATGTGATTATTTGAGGTCATCATCTATCGTGAAACTAAGACGAAACAATATTTATCATTAAAGTGGATGAGCTTACGTCAAAAATGCAAATCGAAAGAGTCACTTGAATAATGTGATGCTAATGAAAAGCATAAGAAAACATTCTATGATTATTCTCAACTTGCAAGCGAGGCTGAAATTTGAGCATTGATTGCTGCAATGCATGAGTTATTCACTTATGTTATATGACGCTAATGATGGAACAAAAATGCTAACGATTTTCTATAAGCACAGAAAATACAATAATTTTTCAAAGAAACATAAAAAAGGTTCTTTCTTCAAAATAATGTTCGTCGCTAGTTGAATGATTGTTGAGCATATCAGAATTGCTTCTATGATCTATGACGAAAATACGTGCTTTTTTTTAAATAAATTATTTGACGACACAATTTTTTTCACTTTATACCCGTCACCGGACGATTTGAGATATATTCGTTTTGTCAACGACACACAGAACGAAGCTTCAGAGATCTCACAAAGCATATATATTCTTAATCAGCATCAAATCGTGAATCGATTTAACATGTCCGCCTGTCCGCCTGGCCGTCTGTGCAATGTCTACTGCAAGCATTGTCCTTGCTACAAAAATGAAGCTATTCGCTTCAAATGTACCAAAAATATTGGAAGCTCTTCCACGCAGGTTGATATTGAAAACAGGCTAAATCGCTCGGAAGACTTTCTTACAGTAAGGACTAAAGTGAGAGTACATCCGTTTTTCAAAGGGGCAAAAAATTGGATTTTTGTTGTTATTACTCACAAACTAGAGCAGATAAGCCCATTCAGCGATGAGCGATGTTGTAGTAACTGCACAAAAATGGGGAAAGTCGGCCACGCTTACTTAATATTATAATGCATCAAAATTTCATTATATTTGTGAAAATCTTTATAACGCGCAAAAAGAAACTTCAACCCATAAAGTCTATAAATTCTTGGCCACTTTCAAATTCAAGATCCTGTTTGTCCGTCTGTCCGTGTGTCCGTCTGCTCGACCACAATAAAGTTCTGCGATAAACATTCTCCCGTTAGTGAATATGAAGACATCGCCGACAAATTTGCAAAAGACCAATCCAAACCGATCAAAGAATACGCCTACAATGCAACAACAAATGAAAATACCTTTACTTGCCATGTTTTCTGGTCGTCGCTCATAAACTGCGATAAACAAACACGATATAAGTTTTCACTTTTATTCTACAAAAGTAGAAAAAATTTGCCACGCCCAACCAATTGTATAAAGTATGAAAATGTAATTTCTTCTTCTTTTTTTTTACTTATTTCCATTCCGCTTCAGACACTTGAGAACATGGTTTTTAAACACATCAATGGCTCCTTCAGGCGACGATTGCACAGAGAAGGAAGTGGATGCCGAATGAAGACTGTAGAGCGGGTGACCGAGTAATTCGATTTTTTTAACCCTTTAAATAGCCGATTGTCAGAAGAGGAGCTGAAGAGCTCGTAATGCTATGATGAAGAATGATCCGACGACGTTTGCTTGATTTCCTTATTTCACCAAGAACTTCCGACGAACAAATGGTTGTGTGTCATTCAAAATTGATCGTTTTATGTTAATCTAAAGTGACCGTTGGTACGTGAACAGTTTTCCTGGAAATACAAGTGAAAATGCTTTCCGAATTTCGCTTCGAGAGCGAACGAATCTTATTCGAATTGGTTCTGCTTATTTCCAGGCGTATGCGCATACTCTGCCGCCTGTTACGATCTTTTTTTCGTTTCTTAAATAGCTGGTTGCACCAATCGATACAAGCATCACTTTTTGCCTTTGCGAAATTATGTATGCTCGAACATGGAAAATCGTTTTGCATGCTAGGGAATATCTAATATATATCGGTGGGAGTAATGTCTAAGGTTGCCACAATCGCGCAGTATCCCCTATATCGACCTTACCCTGTTAGCTTTTGCATAGCGTAAATGCTTGCTGGCATAATAACTGACTTTGGGCGCCTTCTTCTTCACCTTCTTCGCATGAAAATTTTCACGAGTTGTATCCATGAGTACAAATTGTGCTCAGATGACAAAATGTTCTGATCTAGATTAAGGTCAAAAATGTTGGACTCTTTAATGGAAACTTCAAAAGCCAAGGCTAAAAATATAAATAGCTATCATTGTATTTTTTAGTTCACGTAAGGCGATATTGTCAAATCATCTGTTGATATATCGTTAGGTTTTTATATTTCTTATAGAACATATTTTCGCGGCAATACTTGAACTACTTGAACTATGAAGTGTGAATGCAAAACACAAGAATGTGAACGATGGATGGATGACATTAACTTATCAATTTTAAGTTGAAAACATTTCAAAAATTTAGTCTCTGCTTTGCGGTATATTTTTGAAAAAAAAAACGAGCAACATTTTATGTCACGCAGTTCGATGAGTGATGCCATTGAAGAAAAATTCCAGAAATTATTTTAAAAAAATTTGCGGCATGAACCGCGTGATATATTTATTATGTGCAAATGTCTATGATGTTGGAAACTTTATAAATTCTTACATATGAAGCCATATAGCTTGATGTCGTTGGAGTTAAATGCGATACATATTGACAAGTTTGAAAAGTCCAGTTTATTGGAAAAATTCTTTGCTATTAATTTGTACCCCTAGAAATCAACGATTAACTTACTATATATATATAAATATATATATACTATATGTATGTATTATTTATGAAAATATCTAATACATATATATGAGGTATATTTATATATGTACAGACGTATACGTGCAAGAGCATATGCGTCTTTATATACGAAAGACACCCACTCGATTCATACATAATTTGTTCTATATTTTTTCTTTCTTTTTTTTTTTTCCTTGCTTAGTAGCGTGAATGCATTAAAAAAAAAAAAAAAAAAAAATTAAAAACTTGAGCGCCCAGTTTAGATAAGTTAAATGACTGAGATCAAGTAATTGTGTTTTTCTTGGGCGTTGAATGCGAATGCATTAAAAAAAAAAAAAAAAAAAAAAAAAGCACACATATGTTAACCCTCGAATAAATGTATTCGTCATATGGCAAATTTTCTCAGAGGGAAACAAAATAGCAAAATATTATAGAAAAATTGCATATATTACTTAATTGAAACGCAGAGCAAATCCCGAGCAACGACATCATCACGTTTTTAGTAATAATAATAATAACAATAATAATAATGACAGCAACAATAATGATAAAAGCAACGGCAGTAAAACAAAATTCAAAGTTTATTACTACAATGTTTTAGCAAAATGAAGCATTCATTTATTATTCATTCATATTCTAAATCCAAGCGATGATGCATAATTTCATTGAATTGATTTGTATTTCAAGACACAAACGTACTTTACAAAGCTGAACAAATTTTTAACAAATCATTTTCCTAAATAAATATAATAAAAATGAAAATTGCACAAGTGTAAACTAAAATTAATGAGACGGCACAAAAAAGTAAATATGCATATATATATATATATATATATATAAATATGCATATATATATATATATATATATATATAACATTATTGGTTGATGCAAGAGTTCTTATTTACGGCCGTCTTTTATTATGCTTCCTGTTTTAAAATAATAAGTGCTTTCTATGGTTAAGTGCATGCGTAGATGTGTGGGTTTTTTTTTTCGATATGCGAGCTGGAGGTAGAAACCTTAAAAAGGTGCCGGCAGCAAGCACTATTCGCCATCCATGACGCTTATGTGGGGCTAAAACCCCTCATACATCTTGTCTAACACTCTGCTCTTAGGTATTACTTTACAGAAACTGGTTGCAATTAGTCCGCTTGTTACGATAGGACTCATTGGAAGGATAGGTTTGGATAGGATTCATTGGAATACACTACTGGCTTCCATTCCCTTTGCTGTCTTTCTAAGCGCCGTAATTCTTGGGGCAGTCTGCTTACAAAGTCGCCTACGGTGCTCTAGACTTCATTGCCGTCAGTTATCACCTGCAATGTCTCACCGGGTTCTACGTGGGATCTAGCATTCTCAAACCTTTCTCAGTGAAATACAACCATGGCCAGTCAGGAACTGGGTGAGATAATAATTTACCTCTCCGTGTGTCCTTGCGATCCATCGCATTATGTTTGGGATAAGAACGAGCATTCATCTTCCTTTCGCTGTTCTCCTCATCGAGACTAGCCGCTCATGTTTCTTCATAGCGTTCGTAGACGTGTAGGTGTATGTGTGTGTGTTTGTGTTTGTAGAAGTTTCAAAGGCTTTTTTGAGCTTACGTATAAAATTGCTAATATCCTACACCACTTGTGGTACAGAATATATTAATCTTGTACGTACGTTTGCTTGGACGTATGTAATAGGCAGAAGGACTAGAGATAGACTCAGCTTTTACTATATACCTATTGATTTGGCGTCACTTTTTGAATCGATTTAAGCTTGTCTGCCCGTCTGTCCGTTTTAAACTCTTAAGTTCAACTTACCGCCATTTTTGAGATGTTTGGATGTTTTGACTCAAGGACGACAGCTTTTGAAAATGGTTCGCTGCGGAGCACGTGTAGAACCGCGTCTTATTTTAAAAAGTCGTTAAAAGACAAAATAGTGTAATATTCAGAATTTCGCGACAAAAATCGCTTATTAACAACAATTCGGCATTTTAGATAGCTGCGAAAACTTTAGATCGGATGGGACGATTTTTTATCCCCCTTTTCATACAACCGTCCTACGGAAACTAAGTCTTTAAATGGCAAAAGGGCCTCATTTTCAATACTTCTACATGAAAATTCTTGCATAATAATAATTAGACATAAAAATTGACCTTATCGGCCTTGGACGGCATAGGTCTGTTGTTTGGATCCCAGCCCTCATAGGAGTTCTAATAAGAAAAAAAGCTTTAGATGCCGAAAGGATATAATTTTCAATATTTTATAATGAAAATTTCTCCGTAGGATATTAACAATAGGGAATTTGGATCACATAGGTCTATTATTTCGACTGCACAGTGTATATGGGCAAGGCTTTCAATGGCGGCAAAGTCGAACTGGTGGTTTGCTATGACGAAAGCAACTGGAATGTATAATAAGATCCTTGACAAGTACATTAAGTTTGGTAAGTAAACTTGGACCACGTTAGTTGAGTGAGTTTTGAGTATCCTCGACTAAGAGGGTTTTTGTGAAAGTTTTACATTTAGATAAAAATAGTAATATAATTTTTGTTGTTGTATTATTAGGTAAGCGAAAGGTGTAGGATACCGGCCTTGACCGACTATGGCTGTTTGTTTTATTATTTTCCATAAACATCTTATTTATATCAAATATTTATTTAGTTAAGTGGAATTTCAAGCAATCTAAGTGAGAAGCAAGAAGAAGCTTTATTGAAAATATTGCATGGAAACGGTTGACCAAATTTACAAACTTCCCTTTCGGTGCAGTTCTACTGCTGAGTTAAACGAAACCATCATATTACAAACTATTTTCAAAAATAGCGACAATTGACTAAAATGATTGACTTACGTCGCAGCAGCATATAATCACTTTTTGACAAATCACTTCTGAACAAAAAAAAAATGGCTGATCATTGCCACTTGCAAGTGCACTTAAATGGACACAAGTAATACTTTCGGTATAAAATCGTCACTGCAGGTGTAAAATATATGGTAGCGGGTCTATATCAATGTCAAGACGAAGAAGAGAATCGACAAAAAAACTATCTCGAGAAACAGACCTTATGATAATAATTAAAAACGACTTGCGTCCTGAAAATACTAAATACCATCAACATTATTGAGAAAGAAGGACGCCCATACACCCAACTTAGCTGCATCTAGCAAACGAAATATATGCTCGTAATGCACGAAACTTCTCATATCGAGAAACGTTATCGACAACATTTTACATGCCTTGAATGATAGTTGTGTTCTGACTTACATATGTTAATGAAACGTATATTTAACTGGAAATAATTATTTGGCAATGTCAGGTTATGTGTTCCTACTATACCACCCTACTTCAGATGACAAACATTATCGATGACATTATTACGATGAACGCTAATCGTGTCATGTATTTTTGTGAATGAATCACATCACGATCCGAGTTACACAGCATTAACGCAACAAAGCTATTATGCGAGGGTCGTGCGTCTTTTAGAAATAATCAGAAAATTTAAGTGTACAGTGACTCGCTTATGGTTAAGAAAGAAGGCCGTTGTATTATTATTATTATTATTATCTAAATTTAGCCAGAGAATAAATTCTAAGACCAAAATCTTACAGCACTAGCATCTAAGGCTTTCGGCTTTTTATTTATTTATTTATTTTTTTTTTTTTTTTTTTTTTTTTTTTTTTTTTTTTTTTTTTTTTTTTTTTTTTTTTTTTTT
>KK499811.1:1425477-1576104 GCA_000688715.1 Glossina pallidipes
ATTTATTTATTTATTTATTTATTTATTTATTTTTTTTTTTTTTTCTTTTATTAATATTATTATTATTTTTATTATTAAAAACTCTACCGCACTTGAGGTTTGAACCCACGACCATTGAATTGCTAGTCGAGACTCTTGCCTACTCGGCCACTCAGGCGGATAAGGCCGTTGTAATATTCTTTTTTTTTTTTGCTCTTCTTTTGGAATGAAAGGGAAAGTAATAAAGTAATAATATTAGAGAGCTTATGCCGCCGAAGCGATGCTCGCAAGGCATTTTCAATAAAGTCCGAAATTTCAAGGATAAAATTTCACTTATCCCCTTAGATTCAAAGCATTTATTAAACCATTGAACGAAACGAAGCAATTGTTTTTCTTAAAAATGTAGAGTGACGTTAACGGCGACTGTAATCGCTTTTTATTTTTTATTTTTTCTGATTTTTGCACTCCTTAAGGAAACTTGTACGAAACGTATACGTTACGTTAACGATGAGTTCCTAGAAATCTAGTTTTAGTACACCTCTTGATCGGGCGTTCAGGAATACATAGCTTATTGATTGATGTCTTCTTTTAATTATTTGAAAATTTAAGAAAAATTAAAAA
The DNA here is from genome assembly GCA_000688715.1 of Glossina pallidipes. Taxonomy (NCBI): domain Eukaryota; kingdom Metazoa; phylum Arthropoda; class Insecta; order Diptera; family Glossinidae; genus Glossina; species Glossina pallidipes. The sequence continues at coordinate 1,426,078 of KK499811.1, forward strand.
AAAAACAAACAAAAACACTACGATCTGATGAAACGAGAGTTAAGAAAATAAAAAAAAGAAAGTCTTTGAGAAAGCGTGTTAAGACGTCCATACAAACCATATACAAAACAATAATTTTTATGGACTCAAGGTCGTTAAATGTTAACCTGTTTTTTAGTACACGCATACCTGGCGGTACGCTTTAAGCAAAGGATATCAGTAATTATTTAAGAAAACATAGTTAATCAAGAATGTCTGCAGTTTTTATGGGAATCTGATGCGCATTTCGCGTAAACCTATGAAGCAATGCGATATGTATGCACACACGAAATTTTTATATGCTACATCGCTTGCAAAAGAAGAGCATTTTAAGTTTATGCCGATGTATGCAACATCCAGAAGAACTTGAAATGGACCACTTTGTGAATCGATCTAAGCTTGTCCGCCCATCCGTCCGTCCGGTCGTCTTGTTTTCGTATACTCAATCTAGAGGTGGTAATTTTTTTAAATACTTTAAGGTAATCCGGTATACCGCTACCTTTTAGTTCAAGAACGAACGCTATTGAAAATGCTTCCTATCAGACCACCTTTCTCATCGCTGCCCATATAACACGTTATTCTGAAAAGTCGTTCTATGAATAACTGCCTGAAGTGAAGCGGTGTAGGGTACTTTATGGTGGGCCGTGTCCCACGATAGTGTCTTTACTTGTTTTGTCTACAATAAATTCCAAAAAACCGGTTTTATTATAACTTTTGTTAGAAATGTTTATTAAAAGCAAAAGAACACAAATTGTGACCTCATAACATTAGAATACATACATAACATTAGAATACACATATGTTTAAGCATTTACACATATACACGAGCAATTCTGCAACAAAAAAGAAAATATAAAAGCAAATACATCATCTCCATATTTAGTTAAAAATTGTTTATATTTCTCAATAAATTCATTTTTGCAAATATTTATGAATTATCGGATAACATAAGTATTTGTTTTGCTTAAATCATCAGCTGTATTACATATTTCCCATCATCGCTATGTATTTGTGTTGTACCGCTTTAAATATCCTTGATAGTTGATAAACAGCTCCCTCGACTGTCGTGGAGTACCACGGAGCGAGCAGAAATGTAGGGTCAATAACTGGCTTTAGACACTTTTCCAACTTTTCCCAAACTTTTTCTACTGATTTCTCAACCTTCACGTTTGACCGACTGCGAAACAGTCAAGTAGCAGGATTGAGGTGCTGGCCATTGCGTGAATAATTTCTTTGTTTACTTTCTTTTTTAAATGTCTCGCTATTGCTATAATTTGACATAGTTTTGTTGTTATAACCGACTAACTGACTAATCGATATGCAACTGATTCAGAAACATTTGTTATTTCACTTGACCTATGATATGATTTCTTTATGATATTGCGGGCATATCTATATCTTATCTTGTTTGTTGCACAGGATACATATATTGTTACACGAAGGAAGATATAAAATGAAATCAGCTTTTTTTCTTATATCGATCGATCTAAAATGCGTTTGTAAACATATTTAAGATTGTCTGTCCCTCCGATGTCCGTCTCCGCGTTACTGTGTTTAATCTGCGGGTCACAAGTTTCAAGATATTTCGACGAAATCTGGTACACTGGCGTTTTTTAGTGCAAGGACGAATTCTACCGACAATGAATTGAATCGGACCATTTTTACCACCATTTCCAATATAAGGCTTTATACTGAGTGGTTGTGGGAAAAAAACGTAGCCGTCGAAATTGATCGACAAAAATCACAGAGTAGTAGTTTTTCAAATGAGTCGAATAAGCAAATTTGTTGAACTCCCTCCAATGTACAAGTTCTTATGAAAAATAATCAAAATGAAGATTTTTTTTTTTCGGTTTGCTCCTTTACTCAATAGTGGTTTAGCGTGAAGGAAAAAAAACAAAACACTGAAATATTTAGTAAAATTAAAAAATTCTACACAACATGCGCTAAGCCTAAAAAGACTAAACTATTAATGTCGAGCGCAATCGACGAATTGTGCTTTAAAACCTAGTATCTCAACTACATGCGAGAGCATTTATGTCAGAAATATTGGAAATAAAGTGCATTTTTCCCCTTTTTTTATTTATGTTTATTATGTTTTACTTTTATTCAGTTTTTACAAACACATTGTTGATCTTTCAATGTCGCCCAGTTAGCAAAGATGTGCGTCAAGTATGAGGATAGCTTAGGTTTTAGCAAAGATAGAAATGTCACAGGAGCCTTTTAACCGCAAAGTGGTCAACTTTTTTCGCATTTTATGATGAAAACTGATCCATAATGGAAATCTTACACAACAATGAACGGCAGTAAGTTTGAATCAGATGGATTTAGTTTATTGGAGATCGATCTCCTTAAAGGTAAGCCCGTATAGAGCAGTCGAGTCTAATTTTCAGTACTTTATGTGACGACACAAGAAGATGAAGAATAAAAAATACTTTAACAAGAAAATTAATTTTTCTATAATAGCACCACTGCAGGTCACGTGACAGGCGCCCTCTGCGAGATATGCGGGCTGCAATGACAAGTGTAACTGTATACAGAAAAAAGGTATCATTTTCGTTACTTTGTTGCGAAAGCAAGGAAATAATTGTATACACGATGCAGTGTAGGGTATTTAATAGTAGTTCTTGCTCAGCAATAATGCTTTTAGGATAAATTGTAGGATAGGAAATTTTCTCAAAAGAGAAACAAAAAAAAAATATCGAAACAAACGAACATCGTTTAAAGATCCTTTACAAGATCTGTTCTGCAAAAGACTATGAATTTATTCTCGATTTTTACATTTAAAGATGTCACTATCCCTTATCGAACTTTTGAAACATGTATATGACAATCGAAGGCAAAATTGTTGTAACAAGAAATGTGTCTGCAAACGATGGTTAATATGATTACGATGCCTTTAATTGATCTGTTAACCTCAACCCGAATAGCACAAGTTGTGTTTTACAATAGCATGAAATTAATTAATACATTATTCAGTCAATTTTTCTTAGGATATTTTAATTGTTTTGGTTAAAGCATAAACCAAAAAAAAAAAAAAAGACAAAAAACAACCACTTGGCGTGCAGCACGAATTTCTTTGAGAAAATGAAAATATATTTGAATTTTTCACTCCTTCTCTCCACCTATGTATGTGTATGCACAATAAGCCAAAAAAGCACATTGTGTGGTGCTTGTTGTAGTCAAAATGACTTTCCTAAGTATGAATATAGTAATGTGTTATAATAATAAATGTTATTAACTGACGTTAATGCTTCAGTTTTTCTTCTAACCATTGTATGTAAGCACCGCACGCATTTTAGTTGGGCTTATGCACGTGTGTGTATAAAACTTTTGGACACAAGTAATTGCTGGTCTTGCTACTCTTTTAAATATTTAATAGGGTTTGAAATAGCATTTGGTTTCAATGTAAGGACACTTAAGTACAGATGACATCATTTCAGAAGGTCACCTCTTACCCAAATATTATTATACTTAAGTTAACTAAATGCACAAAATCTTCGTGAATGATTTACGTGAACGTACCTCGTCAATGGTTATCACATAAAGAATTGTTTTGATGAGAAAAAATGTAACACGAAATTTCGATGAATTTTGTGTACTATATAATAGATCAGCCAAAAAGGTTCCTGGCGTTTTTTTTTTCACCCAAAATTCCAGTTGTGAAACGATATACATGTGTATGTCATTTGATGCGATAACCTCTTGTTATGTTTTGTTTGATAAAACCCTATACTATAGCATGTCTTCTTGCATTTCAAAAGCACGCCTAACCTAGACCCCGAACGTGAACTTAAAACAAAGAAAAGCATATATATGTAGAGTCTACAAGGAGGTTTTTTTTTGTCGGTAATAGGACTAGAATTCTATATTTTGCTGGCCAGTGTAAAAGCTCACCCATTCAGGAAGTAGGCCTAAGTTATACCTCCGCATAGCTTTCGTTGCATGTTCACGCTCCAGGAAGTTAGTTATTCAAGTTAGATTTTAAGTTTGGTTTTCGCCTAAGAGGTTATGATATCCGCATTTTAGATCGGCTCATATAGACCGAATACCCATTAAAGGGTATAGTAAATCACAATCAAGTAAGACAATATATTCGCATCAAGACCAGCGTTGAATATCCATCGTCGAAATAGCACAATCAACAATCTGCGATAAACGGACTTGATCAACTTTTGAACTAAGTCGAAGAGGTAACGAAATAAGTGAAAATAGGAAAAAATATTTCCTCATTAACTTCAAGACGAACAATAGTCGGATATTTCTTTTAAAATGTATATGAGAGTAGCCTATGCTTACGTGGTTAGGCGGTATCTGAGGTAATATTCTCCAAGCTTAGGCCCAAAATGAATACAAATTTTTGACTCTGTTCTCAAATGTTTTTTTTTTTTTTAAACATCATAAGCAATTGATTTATTCGCGACAACTCAGGTATAGATCGCGTAAAACTTAAATTTAATTTCTAGAGCAATAATCAATTCCTTGACTGATTTATTATATCATTTTATTAACGATTGAGCGAACTTTAACGATTTCAACGATGATAAAAACTGAAATGCTTAAAAAATCTTTTCGAAAACCTTATGACATACACATAAAGGTATATATATGAGAGGAATTGTCTACTTTTCTGTGCTCGGATTTATGAATCGGCTCTCGTAGATATGACCGCGGCATTGGTAAACATATTTACTGTTAACACCTGAGTTGTTTTATCATAAGCGATTGATTAGTATTCTCATGGAATAAGGTGTGTCAAATAAACAGACCTTTCGGTTTTTCTTATTTTTTTCTTTTTTTCCTCTGCGAGTTGAGCATTTTTTCTGCATAGTCGGCGTTCACAAAGATATTACGAAAATTTCCTTCAACTGTTATCGCGAACAAAAAAAGCAAATTATTTTTGAAACTCAACTCGCTTATGATTAGTGAGTAATAAGGCACATATGTATATGTATATGTAAACGTAATAATAACGACTTTTGGTATCAAAAAAAATCGGTTCCCTATTCAATTGACATAGTTAAGGGTATTCAAGTTTCTACTAAGAACTCTACGTTTTATTTTAAATAAATGCGTTATTTTGAATAAAGTTAAACAATTATTAATACATGAGAACTTGTATACATGCACAGGTGATAAGTCTATCCATGAATAAATGATAATAACTATACTCTCAAAGATAAAAAAACAGCCTATGTACTTGGTAGCTTTAATACAATACACACACATATATATATATTGCGTAAGTGTGTGTAGAACGATAGCTCTTGAAGCGAACCCACAGTTCAAAAGTTGTATTAAACCTTCTCAAACGTTTACTGTCTATATAAAAAAAAAAAAAAACAAAAATTTAGTTATTCCTGACTATAATCAGATTTCAAATAGATATAGTTTTCTCTGTCTGTCCATATGTCCGTACCAACGAAAAACATTTAAGCACTGTAGGTAACTAGTTTTGATTCATTCAAAATGATCCCTTCCGTTCATAGTCGAAGCGAATTCAAAATTTTCTTATTACTAATACTAATAGATTCGATTAAGTTAAGTAATAAACCAAGCATACTTTAAAAAAACACTTTTTTTATGCATGGCTGCTTTTGTACGTTGTCCACTTGCTAACTGCTTTGTGGTGGTATTATCTGATAATAACAGAAAAAAAAAAAAGTTAGTTGTAATAAATTGGATTATATTCTATATAAGCTGAGTCGGAATCGCCTATTTATTAAAAAACTAAAAAAAAAAAAAAAAAAAAAAATATTAGAATACTTTAAAATAATACAGAAAAAATTTTTCAAAAAAGACGACCGTTTCTTCGACCGGACTTGATTTTTAGCAACTCGATGCGTTCCGCAGTTGTTGTACTCCGTTCTTGTGCATAGAAATTGAATTCTTTCAATCAACCAGCATGGCGCGACATAGTAACACTTAGCATTAATTTTTACGGCCTAACTTGATATATTCGTGGAAAAAGAAGTACTCTTTGATTCTCTTAATACGCCTTAACGATCATAAATTGCATTTAAGATAAGTTCGATTGCTTCGATTCCCGAATACCACATCGTTTAGAACGAATTTCCTTCGATTTCCTATAGCAAGACGATATTTTACGCACTTAGTTCTTTAGGTTCTTCTCATAGAGAGACTTCACTGAAAATCATATGCTTTTGGGACTCGTTCAACAAATTACATTTTTATCGGGCACAAAGTTCCTGCGGCTTCTTGGTTTTTGTTCTTGGAGTGCGCATTGTCTCCTTATTTTAAATAAATAATTGCAAGTTTTCGTGCAGTTTAACGCTGCAACAGAACGTGTTCATCAAGCAGAAGTGTTCCGTCCACGAATAACAAATAGTATGTAATTTTCATAACTTAAAAAATCGAATGTAGTAGTATTGAGGAAAGCTGTGGCTAATGTCAGTTGAAATGCCTAAAAATCCGCTGGATTCCGGGCACATACTTTCATAGTTAAGAGGCGATTGTGGCGAGCGCTTTAAAGCGCATAGGTGTCTTCCTTACTAGTTTCATAATACATTCCATAGCTTTTCCGAGTCCATGCCTCCCCGCATTATACCGATAAGTCATAAGTATATTAAATGTTCATATATATATATATATATATATATATATATATATATAGTATGGTTCGTTAATGAACTGGACAAGTATTTAAATTTCATATTCCTTGTGGGAGCATCAAGAAAAAGTTTTTACCTCTCCCAGTGCCAAAGGATTATCTGTTTCGTCTTTTTAGATTTTAAATTCCTTATGGATGGTAACGAAGGTTGTTTCCTTTTTTGCTTTTCTTTTTCGTTTTTCGTTTTTGGTTTATTTTTTTCTTTTTCAGAAATACACAGAATCATATCTTTTGAAATATGAGAGACCGGTTTTTACACCATCGGATGTGCGTACATAGGCACATGTAGAAGACAAAGTTTATACTTACGAATTGTACGAGCTTGATAGCGCCTGGATAGGTTTGGAAATAGCCGATATTAATTTTCAATGCGCTAAGACCACCACCGCTAGCGGGCGCTGCTGTTTGTGTGGTTGTTGTACGTTCAACAGTAACCACCGTTTCCACCATTTTGTTCCCAATGCGTTCTTCTCGTACTTTGTTTTTAATTTGTTATTAATTTGCTTCTTCTTTTTTTCTCTTCTTTTTTTTTTTGATAATTTGATTATTATTTATTTATTTTTATTATTATTATTATTATTATTATTATTATTATTTTAATAGAATGCGCGCACAAGGTAAGTATATTACTTTTTATACACTTTAGACAAACTACTTAATCGTACGTACGCGAATTTTTTGTGTATTATTTTATATGAATTTATTTATTTATTTTTTGTATGAAATTTTGTTCACAAATTTTTTTTTTTTTTTTTTGGGTTTTCTTCTATTTTAACTTTCCTAACAAAATACCGAGAAACGTTATATGTACCAAGCACGTTAAATTACTGCTGCGTGAATGAAAACCACTTTGACACCGTCTTGTCGTGTATGTATGTGAGTTGAATAAATTTTTTACTCACACGCAAAATTACAAATAAGCTCCTAAGCTCCGCAGTTGTTAACAGAAAATGTGCAACAATTGATATTTATTTTGTTTTCGCTTGTCTTGTTTCTTTGTTGTTGTTGTTATTATTATTATTATTATTATTATTGTTGTTGTTGTTGTTGTTGTCTACACCTTAACACTGTAAACGTAAAATTCTTAAAGCTCTCCGATATTTTCTCGCAACACAACATTAATAACGATATGTGAGAAGAACGGATGTATGAGTAAATATTATAACATGCACTCCCGGTCAATCATTACTGTATTCTGTTACTTTCTCTCTCTTTCCGCGTGTGTGTGTCTCAATTATACGTTCTTGTGTATGTTTCCTATTAATGATCCGTTCATATTTCTCTTGCTTGCTTTGTATGGTTGAAAACTTACTAAACACTATGTGATGAAAATGTGAGAGATTAAGCGTTCATTTTTTCATTTATTTTAACATACATAAGCGCAAACACACGCACACACACACACACAGCCATATATATATATATATATATATACATATTTTTCATGAATGCAAGTTAATATATGCATATGTATGCTTGAATTTGTTAATTATTCATGCATTCCTTATATGAATAACGTATTCTAGTCTTTAAGTAGTTGTTTTTAAGAAGGAAAACAAAAAAAAAACAAAAAAAAAACAGATAAATAAATAAATAAATAAAGGAAAAAGTATTAATGACGACAATATCGCCACTCAACCTACATTTGATTTTGAATAATCGTTAAGAAGCTAATCTAAGATGCTAAAAATTATCACTTGTTATCTTACAGTTATGTATGTGATATAATATATAAAAGAAATATATATTCACTTTAAAACAAATCTTAAATCATTTCAAATTTTTCTCTTTTTTCTTTTTCAAGTTGTTTTCAACTGTCGAACATTCGATTCAAATTCAAATTCAAATTCTCCTTAATAACTTGAATGCCTTCAATAAATAATTTTGAAACGATACTTATTACAGAGCGTAAGTTATTGATGTGCTTTGTCAAGATTAGCTCAGTTTTATTATTATGGTAAATAGATTTTCAATTTAATGCCGAGTTCAAAGGCGGACGGACATGGACATGACAAAATCAACTTATCGAATTCGATTTAAGAATACGTATGTGTATGCGTTGACCGAAAGAATTAATCACTTTACTTAACCGCTCTACTAATATATATATACATATATATATTTAACAGGGACGATCTACAGAGAATGCATTTTCATTGTGAGAAATAATCGATTAAATAAGGATTTTTAATTATAAGAATATTCGTATCAAATGCCCATCATATTAAAGCCGACTATTATGCATTTAGTAAACAACTTCGAATAAAAACATTTCGCCGAGTAACAACAAGTAACAACGTTACATGCGGTCGTAGCGGAACGATTGTCCTAAAAAAGATAAAAAAAAGTAAAAGAACTAAATTTTCATGGTCTATGATGTGGAGTGGGTGTTGTAGGTGTGGCCTTGGAAATGTCTAAGAACTAGACGAACAGACGGACATGCTTAGATGGATTCCAAATTAGAAAGAATTTAAATACTTTATGGGGTTTTTGAAGTTTGTTTCTGCGCCTTATAAAGGTTTTTCAATAGGCTATAATGTTGAGTAGGCGTGGTCAATTTTTTCCATTTTTGCGCAGGTGCTACAGCATTTCCCATAGAATATGCATTCAAATTTTTGTTCATTGATCTGTGTAGCGTAGGAAAAAAAAAATTTTTTAATTTCCTTTTAAAAAACAGAGATGTTGTCAGTTTACGTGGTACCGTGGGCATGTCCTTCGACCGATTTGGCCCATTTTCAATACCAAGCTGCACCAAGAAATTCCAACGGTTTTGCAACATTTAGAGTCGATAGCTTCATTTTAGCGGCCAGGAGAATGTTTACAACAGACTTTACACAGACGGACATGCTTACGTCGCTCCCGAATTCCATGCTGATCAGCAATATATACATATAGTTTGTGGGGTCTGTGAACCTTCTACGCTTTGCATACGTTTTGACAAAACGAATATATTTCGGTGATGGGTATAAAAAATGTGGCACACATGTAACACACAAAGAAAGCATAAAGCATGGATTTGCATAAAATTAATAAAAAAAGTAATAAACATATTAAAATAATTTTAAATGTTATCCGTCTGAGTGGCCGAGTAAGCAAAGGACCCAATGCTCGTGGATTCAGATCTGGAGTAGGCTAGAGTTTGCAATAAAGCCGATAGCCTTAGATGCTAGTGTTTTAAGACTTTAGCCTTAGTATTGATTTCTCTGACTGATTATTAGGTGCTTGCATTTATTTTGATAATTGTACCCTACACTACTTGTTGTACACGATATATTAAGTTTGTTCGGACGTATGTAACATGCAGAAGCGCTTAAAATAGATCCACCTTTTTGTATATCGCCCGTATACTATCTGTTCGTCTGTCCATCTGTCTATCTGATGTCGGTCCATATGAATTTGTGTTCCAGCTACAGGTCAAAATTTTGAAACCGCCCCCCCCCCCCCCCTCTTCTTCCTTCTCATATAAAGTATAGTGAAAATCAGGTCAGACGACACTTTTGCACTTCTTCAGCATTTCGAAACGGCACGCTAGCGAAGTCATGCTTCATTGATCTGAACGATAATAATAAAATAATATTAAGGTTCAAAGGAAGAAATTCGTGTTCGCACTGAATCTTTTTCACTTCACACGCCGAATCTATTGTTGGTTTCTTGAATTTGTACCATAAGAAGAACCAAAAAACAAAAACACGGCCCACCTTTGAATACCCTATAGATATTCATATAACAACTTTTCAAAATAGGGCGTTATATGGGATATAGCCGAAAAAGCGATCTGAGCCAATCCATTTTCAATACGGTTAATTCTTCAAAATACCTTAAAACTTGACGACTTATCTGCTGAACAAAATTTATATGCAGGGACATCAGATGGATAGACAGATAATCTCTCGATCTAATAAAAGTTGGACCCCTTGTGCGATGAATAAAAAGAACAGCTTTTCAAAGAGTTTTTTACTTTTAAACCTTTTGCGGCAGGAGTATATCAAGGTTAGAGGGGCGTACACAACAGCAAGAAAGGCTTCAGGTGATTCCATGTTTTTATAAACCAACTGATTCAGAAACATTTTTTTAACTGATTTAAGTTTGTCTGTCCATCCGCCCGTCTAAGTTTGTCAATGCAATGTTATGCTGACGCAGTTAGTTGCTTTGGTCTACCCATGAATACTGTTGAATATAGATCAGACTAGAGTACTCCTCCTATGGAACCCTCTTTTCAAAGAACCTCTAAATTAATAAAATATAAAGTAAAAAGTATAATATTCCGAAGGTCCATTAATAAGTTAGAAAATCTAAACAAAATAAAATAATGAGTCACATTGAAAATTCTACGCGGTTTCAAGCTTCTTTCTGTAGCCTTCTATTTTCAAATGATTTTAAGTTGCCGCGTGGTTGATGTTTAGTCCCTTCGCTATTTTCTTACAACTTGTTTTGCTCCACCAGTAGAAAAATTTCACCGTCTTTTTCAGTGACTGCAAGATGCATCTTTCACACCGAAATTCTGGATCCTTCGTTCACAGCATTCCCATCATATACTTCACAAAAAATTCTTTTTTTTGGCAGCGTTTTTTACGCCGAAAAAGCATCACATCCCATATTACTTCAGGTTAGGAAACTATCTTCACAAAAAATGCAAGCTGCAATGTCGCCTTTTAAGCACATGTTGAGGTGAGTGTTGTCCGATATATAGGCATCAATACTAATCCGCGAAAAAAACAGCGGAGAATCTTCAATATAACCTAATAAATATTTCTTAGTACAAGTTCAAATAAAAAGCAAGTCAAAACACTATAGTCGGGCAAGGCCGGCCGTTTAATAGCCTAAAACACTTCACCTAAGACAATACAAAGGGGAGGAACGCCAAACGCTGCACAAGACTATACAAAATCATATTTTCTTATCAATGAAAGGCTTACTTTCCTTTTTATACGCATGAATAGCTGACTAGAAAAGAATCGCAACTACGAAGTTGCGCTATACTCGCGGGTTCAAATCTCAGTGCGGTAGAAAATACGTGACCGTAGCTATAATTAGTTCTCAGTCGGTATGGACATAGCACTTACCAACTGGACATACATCCACTAGACCCTTATCCACTCCTAATCTCTTTCCGTTTCCGTTACACGTATAGCACACATTCCCTCGACTGACTGTTCCAAACATAAAAAAAATAAATAAAAAAAATTTGCCCTTATAAGGGGAAAGGAGCCCCAAAGACAGACCTATGAAATGCAAACGGACCCCAGAATATATATATATATATATATATATATATATATACATATGTGTGTGTGTGTGTGTTAAATGGCTTAAACTTCTAAAAATTTGAATTTTGTCGTCATATAAAAGCTTATTTTTCGTAAAAATATTTATGCGTAAGGTGACCATGAAAAACATGATTCCATTGGATTTATTTTAAAAATGAAAAAATGATTTTCTGTATTTTGTGAACTTTTGTCGCTAAACAATTAAAAGTGCAAATTATTTTCACATAACGACTTTGTTTAAATCTCGCGTTATGTGTGAGGTATGATCGCAAAATTAATCGGATCAAACTCATTTTCGATAGGATTGGTGTAAAAAACGTCTCTTTACAAAATTTCGTCCAAACATCTCAATACTTGACAAGCTTAAATCCATTCAGAAAATGATCGGTGTATGAATTGATCGGTATAATAAAATTATATTCTTTCTTGTTGTATAAATCTTTCTTTATGTTAGTTACTCTATGTGACAAGTGACGTAGGTTATAAAAATTTAAAAAAGAGGTTGAGAATCTCTAGAACCATCCGATATGTATGAAAATGAAAAAAAACTAATTTTTAGTTTGTCTCGGCATTATTTTATATATAATTTCTCATAAGTTTTATTGAATTACTCGGTGTTGGTTGGTAACGATTCGTTTTTTATTTTTGCTGATTTCTTGAAGCATTTTTTAAATTGAATTATTTTTACTTTTCTTCTTTTTCAAATCTTACAGTACTGCTTGAGGACATTTTCAAGCATTTTCTTTAAATAAAAATAGAGAATAATCTTCTTCTTTTTTTTTATTTCATTAGTTGAAATTATTTTAACAAAATAAGGCCATAAATATGCTGTTGTTGTTGTTTTTGTTGTTATTCTTTTTCTTGTTCTTGTTTCTAACTAAAATATTTATTTTAAAAATTTTACAACACTTTTTAGAAAATAACAAATTTCGAAAAAAAATTGTAAATTAATTTAACCTTTTAGATAATAAAAAAAGAATGCGAGTATTGAATTAGTTAAAAGAGTGAGAGAGAGAGAGGGAGAGGGAGAGAGAGAATTGGAAAAAATAGAGAAAACACTTTCTAACACTTACTGGAGTATTCGTCTCTCAACTATTACTAGTTAAATGGGATTTGATGTCATATCAGATGAAATCGGGTGTGACGCTTAATACTAATATCTTTCAATAAATGGTTTAGACTTAGGTTAATAAAAGTGCTTCTTGTACTGGCTTTCAAGCTTTAACATCTTATATAGCAATTTATTAGAGTCTTGATTATCTTAAGTATTTTTACGCTGAAAGATCTTAGTTTGTGCTAAAGGTAAAGCATTTGGAATTTTATTTCTTTTGTTTTTTTTTTTTCTTTTTTTTAGTATTTCAAAGAATGGTTTCAACTAAAAGTTAGTAAATTATTAGCGGATTTTTTGAAAACTTTTGAACACAAAAAAAATTAGGTTCATTTCGTTGAATCGAAAATAATAATTGCATTGCTCAGCAAGTATAGGAAGTTGTGGTATACTTTAAGCTATCAAAAAACGGGTACAACTGTTAATACTGATCGATACCGACAACAAATAACTCATTTGAACATAGTTTCGATGGTAAGAATTGGATTGGAAAGAATTTTTTATCTTTAGTATCTTTCTTTAATAATAGCGCTCACATAAAGAGAAATTAAATTAAAAATTTAAAATCTCTTACATATACAGTCATATACATCAAATGACATATTTGTCAAATTTGTTAAAATTACCACCCGTTACGATCGTTTACTTACGCACTTTCTGAGCAGAAGAAAGAGACAATTAAGAAAGCAAATGATTTCATCGTTTTGAATAATTTGCCTCGAAACAAAAATTCTTTCAGGACCATATTCGTAAAATACCTGAGAGTTAGAGGAAATGTGTAGCTACCAACGATCGTTTTTGCTTTGAACATTGCATTTTTAACATTTCATTTAAAATCCATGTTTTTTGTTTTTTTAACAACAACAAATTTCCTTAATAATCGCTACACCCGTGCTATAATTGATTAAGAAAAGTAAAAAAAAGAAAATACGATATGGGATATTATTACCATTAGTGTGATTATTAAAATAAGATTTTAAACTACACCAGATTTTTTCAATTTCGTTCTATTGTAGGTACAGGTTATGGAGTGTCTTTTTTCTGTTTTTTTTTTGTTTTTTGTTTCCTTTTTTTTTGCTTACTTAATAGAGACAATCAAATTTATTTTGCTACATATCTTTTGTTGGTTGCATTACTGACAATTTCTTAAAATTTAAAAAAGAAAAAAAAATAAATTAAAAAAACTTAAAAAAATTATATAGTTATAAAAAAAAAGAAACAATATTTTGAGCAAAACGGAAAGTATTAAAAGTAATTAAATAGGTTTTAGGAAAAAAATAATCTGGTGGTACTGCACAATGTATGGTACTTAAAAAACTTATTTTGTATAATTGTATTGTTTATTTTATTTTAGAGTTTTTCTTTTCTTCGTTTTTTCTAGCTTTATATAATTTTTTATTGAAAAAAAAAAAAAAAAAAACCGGTAAGAAAATGTTTTCTTTATAAAATGAAGCTCACAAATCGAAGCAGTCCTTCGCGTATTTCAATAATGATGAACACAAGCAGACCGACTTTCAGACATACTATTTATAAAAGAATTCTATACATAAATAAAATAATAATAATAATAATAATAATAATAATTAAATATTTGTGGACATTTCATTAAGTATGCCTAAGAAAGAAATAATTTCTCTAGGGACTGTAAAAAATACAAAAAAAAAAAAAAGTTAATTTAAAAACTAAAGTTTTTCGCATTATATTTCAAAGTTTTAGCGTTTCTCCTTCGTTTCTTACTCGTATTCGTGTGTATATATATATATATATGTATATGGTCTTAGATCTGAACAATTAGAGTTGTGTTCTTTTGTTTTGCCATCATTTTTGTAAACTTTCGTTCAACATTAAATATCTCTGACAATATTTTTTAAATAAAGGAGAGCCTGTTTAAACCAGCTTCCAAAGAGGTTTTGCTTAAAAGGTTTAACAATCGCTTTGGGTAAAATCAACATCCTTTTTAACGCTCCTCGCTAAACGATCTAATTCGGCAGCAGCATCTGTGCGTACGGATAGTTTGTCGGGCGTCAATAGACTATCCGAGCCATTGGTGCGTGGTGTGCTAATGGCAGAAGGCGGTGTAGCGGGTGAACCAGATTTTTTGTGCAATAATGAATTAAAGAAATTAGCCAAGACACCTTCAGTACCGGGAGTGGAGGTGTTTAATTTCGCCTCCATCTTTAAAAGAAAACAATTTAAATTTTCTAATGAAAAATTTATTAACTTTCATAAAATGATAAACTGTTCACCTTTTTCGGTGAACTTTGGCCTGCGGAGCCTGGGGTTCGTGGCATAGCTTTGCTAGCCTGTGAACGTAAAGGCGATTCACCCCGCACTTGTACACTTTGTTTAATGATTTCCTGTTGTCTCGCCAAAAACGCCTGTTCATCTTCAGTTTGCACTTCGATTTCACGATTCGAGACCGCCTTCAAATTATTTGCATTTATATTTATACGTATGCATGTTAGTATACATTTCTTCTCAATTTATAAACTTTCAAACTTACTTTCCGAGATGGTGGTGGTGTTATAATATCTGTATAATAATCCACCTCCTTGCAAGAATTCATATTCTCACATAAAATTTCTATTTTCTTTAAACTATCCCACCCAGCAGGTCTAAAAAAAAAAAAAAAAACCCAAGAAATATTTTATAATAATCGATTATAATAACCGATTCCCAAGTGTAAAAAAATAGTATATATATATAAGAATTTAAATAAAAGGAAATTACATTAAAACTGCATCTTTTTCCACGACTAGGGCAGGGGTACGGAATGGTAAACCATAGATTCGATGTGTTAAATATTTATAAAGGAGATCACAGTTTTTGTCTTCTTTAACACTTGTATAAAACAGTGAGGAGCCATGTTGCAAACAAAAACGTCTTATCCATTGCTGTATAAAATCGAAATGTTCATCTCGATAATCGTATTCCTTTTCCAATGTGGTCATGTAATCAGTCTAAAGAATGAAATAAAATTTATTTATAATTAGAAATTTCTGTCATTTACCGCGATAGTGAAAAGTTCGCGGATCGTGAATAAACCATTTAAAAAATATACTTCTTTAAAAGCAGTAGCTTATAATTGAGCCGATCGAGGCGTTCGAAAGTGTTAGACAAACATGTCGAACCGTTCGGGATCGGGATAAAATAAATAATTCCGTATACCATTCTCAGTTTGCATGTCTTATAAACTGAGGTAATTGAGGCTTAAGGAATCTACGGACGAATTGGAAAAGCCTATCTTAAACCCTGTATCAATATAACTTCATAAGTCTCTATAATCAATTTTGAGAGAAAAAGCGAAATTCTTAACGTAATAGGACAAAACAATAATTGTGAGTGGTATTCACATTCGTGGTATGCAAAAGGCGGCCCGTTATACGGGTGAAACGATGGCAGAAAATTCTTGCTTAAACCACGATAATAATCCACCATTTATATTCACGCGGGAGTCGAATCTCGCATACCCACCTCTACGCTTTTCGCATTCTACTCTCGAAGTCCTTTTATTTGATACCCATATCGCTGATATTATTAAGAAAAAAGTAATCGCGGTGTTTGTGGTATACGTTTTAGAACTGAGCCATTTTTAAACAGATAATATATCTTCATTTGAGAAATGTACAAAATAAATTTAAACATTCTGCCTTGTTTACGTTATGATAAATAAGCATAAAAACTCAAAAAAGTGGAAAAAATAAAGTTTAATCACTTGTAACTTTGTGTGGGCATGGCAGATTTTTCAATTTTTGCACGTAGGGTGTAGAGAGCCTCATAAAGTAAATTGGGAAACTTTCAGCCTTCTAACTTTAACAGTTTCCGAGTAACAATCAAAAACCCACAAATTTTTGTTAAGAAGAAGGGAGTTGCGTTCAGTTTACGCTCCAGCGCTTCTGCTCCGACCAATTTGGCCCATTTTCAATACCACCCTTCGTGCAGAATTTTCCAATGTTTCTACCAAATTTTTCGTTCATATTTTTATTTTTGCGACCAGGAGAGTGCCAACAACATACACCAACCAGACACACAGACAGACAGACATGGCGAAATCAACGCAGAATTTCACACTGATCAAGAAGTTTTCTTTTGGGTGTTACATACATTATGGGAAAAAATGAAAAGAGTATAACCCCATCTTACAGTGGCGAGTATACAAATGATACAAAAATTAATTTTTATGCAATTCATGAAGAGGGGCACTAGCAAGCAACGAAGGCGCGGGTTATCGGCTCGCCCAAAGTAACATTTGTGTTTTATATAGAAAAGTATTTACGTTATATGTATTGTTGTGTATTACTTATGTGGAAACGTAGAGGTATTAGAATTGCATCAAGCTTAGGATATTGCAGCCACGCAAAAAATTCTATAATTTAAGAATATTATTTTCGCTTGGCGATATTTAAAAAGATGTGTAACCGGCTCGGGTCCTATTTGAATGAAGAAAAACATGGCCCCGTAAAAAAGAATAAAAATTCTGCATCTTCTATCGTCACAATGGACTCTTATGGTTACGTTAAAAATGATCAAAGCTTCTATTGGATGCGTTAAATTTAAGAGAGGGAAAAAAACCACGCTATGCTAGCATAAAATGGTAAAATAAGTGTAGGTAAATATTTTCAAAATAGATTCTCTTCCGCTTCTGCTTTCCCCTTCCGCGAACTTTGAAGTTCAACTTGTAGTTTACCTTAGTGACCACTACCACTATATCCAAGCCCAAATTTGTTAGCAAAGCTCCATCTGTTAAGGGTAATAAATCATCCTCATCTATAGAGTTATTTCTCATCGTGCGTTTTACGGGCGATCCGGCATCCAAATCATCGCCAACTTCGCAATAGCTTTGCCATGTTGCCACAAGGCGTTGACGTGCTTCCTGCTTCTCTTCCGGTTCCAGATGTAAGCTCTCTATATGCTCCGATAATACCTTGATCCAATGAGTGAGTTGATTCAACCAAAACCAAGGTTGCGTCATTGATACTGTGAGTATAACCAAAGTGTGTGTATAATTGTTTTTATTTAAGGCAAAATGTAATAAATTTTTATGCCCTGGATCGCCATCTAAAACCCAAACACTTAAACGTGTCATATCTGTAAAGTAAAGTTTTCAAATAAATCCAACCAAGCATTTTATTAAATCACCCTTTCTTACCATCTCGATATTCATCCTTAACATCGATATAAGCGTATTCCAAGCCCGAACCTTTTTTGGGATTTTCCACGCCCTGTAACTTGGCTATAAGTGTTGTTTTTCCGGTGGCATTATCGCCTAATACTAAAACCGATTTGTTTGAGGGAAGTTTTGTGCTACCTTGCTTTTGAACTTCACTTAAAATTGAAGACCTGAAAATGAAAATGAAAAAATAAATTTCCAGGTAATGAATAATTAAATCTAAAAATAAATCTTCATTCTTCTTACTCCAGCAATATTTTTATGCATTTTTTATTAACTTCAATTCACTTACTCCTCATCGGATGACAATAATTTTACTATTTCCGTACGCGACAATTTAAACACTATACACTCACGCTTATCTATCGCCAAATCGATGCAACGTTCATCCGTCCGCATTACTATATTCATATTTAATGACTTTAAAATTAGTTGAAAAAAGAAAGAAAAAAAAAAGACAAACAAAAATCCTGACACGCAAATTAACTTTTCAAAAATATTATAACAAAATGAGAAATGAAAATGAGACGAGTTCTTCCAATCACTCACTACTCGCTATTCCGTTTCGTTAAGGAAAGTCATATGAATGCTTATGTTTAATGAATGTTTGTTATGCAAGCACATACATACATACTTAGATAAATATATTTACAATCATTTCCTTATAACGTAAAGAGAAAGGAAATCCGCACTAACCAACGCAGGTTGAATGATTTTGACTTTATTGCATTAAAGACTCGTTTATGCATTTAATGCTTTAATCGTGCATATTTTACAATTGATTGGTCACGCATTCATTTATTCCTTCATTTATACATATTTTTTCACGTCGAATAGCAGTTAAAGGGTTGGTTTTCCAGTTCTTTAATAGCGCGTCCATTCAGTATTTCCATAGAAAATACAATTGTTTTGATATAAATATTGATTTTTAGAAGAGGCATCAAGTCAAACCTACAAAACTACCAACGGGGAGTGACAATGTACATACTCGCTTTGTCATTCCTTTCGTAACACTTTCGACTAACTATATTTATATAAGAATTGTTTGATTACCCTGACCCGTTTGTTCTGTCGACTGAACGCTCGCATTCCCTCGCTCTCTATTGCTTACGTAATTATTACTCTACGATTTTCGGTATTTATAACCACAAGCCTGTCAATGATTATAACGCCGTACTCGCCCAGTAAAATCTAAGAAGAGCGCCTGACAAAAATCCTACGATTACAAAAGTAAAAAAACCAGTAAATGTTATGTTGACGATTGTTATATGCTGGAGGCCCGACTTAATGGAAAAAATGAAGACCAAGGCTTCCAAGTACCAGTTATGACCCGCTCTTCCACCTATTAAATACACGTGCACAGCGATGATTACAAGAAATTGTCATAAAACTATTTCTTCACAGCCATGTTGAACCTGTGATAAGTGCCTTTTAAGCTTTTTTTGCATTTTCTCAAACAAGTCATAAAACTCTTTCATTTTGAAGATGATTTGAGAAGGTTTTTTGAAGTTATATGATAAGATATTAAAAATACTTGCATAGGTACTACGCCTTTAAAAGCACGATTCTTGCACTGGCAGCATCGACAACCGTTAAACCGTGAACGTGTACAAACTTCCTCGATGACATTATCAGATGAAATCATCTATCGCTTGCTGATTTACGTCTCTCAATCAATATCCTGCATCACTTGCGGCCCCTGTAGCAGAAGTACCAGGTATAAAAGTTTGGGAACGATCTGCGCAAGGCGAGGTCTATCTGCATCTTTTATTATTCAATGGGCATGCGTTTAAGGTAACCACAGGCACCACCACAAAGGGCCGTATCCAGCCATCAGTAACTCTATTAAAGTCAGAGTTTAGGCAGCCGGATCCCCGCTGTCGGCATACTTCGTTGCTCTTGGGTGGTTTGCATTAAGCGACGTGTCACACTCACTCTAGCATCTCTCTCCCTTTCTCGATCTCTTGTGGGCTTAAAACCCATGGGCGCAGAGACCCTTAACCTCCGTAGTAGCTGGTTGCTTACTAGATAAGTCGGCTAGCAGGTGATTTCTGATAATCTCGATGAATTCGCTTGGTGGGTGCCCCTTCCAGGGAGCACTGCCTGTACAGTAGGTTGTACCGGCTTTTTAGAGTCAGATGTTATAAGTATTGAGAATCAGTTCTCTGCTCAAACAATATTTACGGGTGGAACTTATCTTATGTAAGGATTCGCATTCCTGGTGCGACCGTTTTTCTTAGAAAGAAAGTCTTCACACGAAAACAGATTTTTATCGCCGAGAATGAATTTGCAATTCGAAAAGCCATTCTCCGCAAAAAACGAACTTGGGATGAGGCGCAAAAATCAAAAACCTGCATGACAGTCGAGTCGCTAGGCTTTACTTCTTAAGTCAATGTGATATTCTTTGGCCAAAATACCTCGCGGAACGATCTCAGCGTTGCCCAGTCCGCGCAAATGATGTGTAACCGATCGATAGGCACGGATAAAAACTTTCTCTCTCTATCTCTCCTTATAGTTCTATGATTCACTGATATTTTCGCACATTAGAAGATCCGTGATATCAACGAGTAAAAACAATGAAATATAAAGCTCGAGGATTATGCAATGAGACGCTGCAGTGCAATATAGTGACACAGAATTACCAGTCGCCTCACTTTCACGAACATCCCACTTTTTTACGAATAGTTTGCAAAGTCTGTTTTCGACCAAAAAACTGGATGGAGACGATACAACATATCATATAATCACCGAAGTCCTTAAATAATTGAAAATTCAATCTTTTTTGAAGTTTCTTTGCGAGGAAAAGACAACACAATGTACGTATTCTACAATAGTTTAAGATTCTGAATCCATTTTGGATCGCTTTTTTGGATCAAGTGCTTGGTTCTGTTCTCGCAAGAAGTAGACCAAAATATAACGACTGAACGACGACTATCTTCGATCGAAGTGAGTCCCTTTGCTGTTAAAGGCATAGCGTATTGTTATTTCAATGTTCATTATCCGTTCATAAAATTAACAAATTATTACATTTTTCTTTAATTTCGTAATGAATTTATTTGTAAAAGATTATATAGGATTTTGTTTTTCATCTCACGGTTGTGCGTTGATAGGAGAGCTAAAGTTTGTGATTATGTTGCAAGTCACTCTTAATTAAGATCCGTATGAGTTTCATTTTATTTTGATATTACGAGCACGGAAAGAAAACACACGTATTTTCAAAACATCCTCTTCTCTTCTCCAAGCACTGCTGTCAGCGGCAAAAATAGGCAATGTATGCATATATGTCGGGGATAATAGAATCTTCAAGTCTTTGCTCGCATTTACAATTTGATTTTATCTCCAAAAAATTAATATTCATTTGTTGTTGTTACGTAATCCCTTCAGTACGGTTCAGTTTTCCAAGTAACTTCTATCTGTTTCTTGGTCGAATGGGTATTTCTGGAATATTGGCAATATCCTGCAACGATCTGCTGTGATGTTTCTGCTGAACGATGCCCAGACTACGATTTAAGATTAATAATTGATCCATTCTCTGTTCCATGATTTTTTAATTGTTCTCTTCACAGCTGATTAAGTTAAACTCCGTGAATTCGGAAATATCTCAAACGAAGTGATTTAAGAAATTTTTGAATTACGGAAATATTCATGAGCAGACTGTTTGGCCAGTTCGGGCAACACGACTGAGCTCGTTTAAATGAAGACTTAATTGACAACATTTGATGCACTGCTTAACTGCTTCACGATATTTTTAACTTTCTTTCGAATGCGTCCTTACTTGCCATCAATGGAATTTTCGACACAATTTACGCGACGAGATTAACATAAAGTTCGATTGAAGTGTATGCATATGTCGTCGTATTATAGTCGTCTCACGGAATTCCGTCAGCCATCTAGAAGTTCCAAGACGCTTATTCATTGTATGTAGTGAAGAATTTGCCTTACTTTGCCTCGATTTAGATGATGTTGCGTGCGTTAGAGGCATTAAGAGCATGTGATAGATAATTGAATAACAGAATTGATCTGTCTTAGCCTGGACTAAGGTACGATCCATGGGTTGAATGAATGAAATGAATATTTAAAAGTTTTGTTCCCATCTGAAATATCTTAAGGCATTGCCGCTCCTGATGGCACGCGGACTGTCTTAGCAGTGTTTTACATCGTACGAAGTTTACTACAAATTGGATCGATTCGTGGATAGCCTCAAAAAACAGAACGGAACAGTTGTTCCGACCTGCTATCCGAACGTTGTCAGAAAAGGGGCTAAAAATAGCGGCTAATAATGGAACGTAATCTACCGTTCTTTCACAATAAGTTCCTAACTTTTGATTCGAAACGAGCAAAACGCATTTGCACTCCTAGTATATAAATAAAATTTATACATGTTGAGTGTAGAGTATCCAACTTTCCACGTAAGTGTTATCGAGAAGTTGTTTTCTAATATCCTGTAGAAATATATGAATGAACATCAATGGTGAGGGCCAACGGTTGTTATGGTGTTCATGCAGGCCAAACTAAATACCAGCATTTAATGTTCTATAATGTGTACACTTATTCAGTATTCAGCGTGTAAGGGTTCTTTTATTACTTTTTCTCTTTTTTTTTTTTTTTCTTTTTTTCTTTTTTCTTTTCAATAATATGACGACCATCAAACAGTGTTGAATTAGAAGTTGGAAAGCAGAGTAAATAAAATTTTTGCTTTGTGTTTTTTTTTTTTTTTTTGAAATTGAACGTGAAATGAGAAAAATATATTTAAATAAACGGCGTTCACAAAGTGAAACGCGACAAAACGATATTATTGGGATCGATGAGAAAAGATCGATCCAACAATTGGCCAAAGTGCGTTATGGTCAACAAAATTTGCCGTTAAGCAATGTTACGACAGATTTAACAATCGAAAATTTGAATAGACGCAGGACATCGGCCGAAATGATAAGTGAGGCTAAAATGTTCTTAAACGAAATGGAATCATCAACAAATAGCAATAGTAACAGTAACAGTAACAGCAACAACAACAGCAATAACAATATTAATATGAACGCGAATAGAGCATTAGCTAATGGTAAAAGTAATAAAATAATCATTTTTTTCTTTTCATTAAGGAAATGAGAATGAAATGGAAATATGATGAAGACAACTTCTTCTTCTTCTTCTACTTCTTCTTTTTCTTCCTCTTTTAATTTATTTCCTAATTAACTAATCGTAGTTGTTGGTGTGAAAGTTATTAGCACGAGAAGGCCGACAACGCCGCGAGAAACGTCACGTGTATTATATGGCAAAGTATCTTTAGATGGTCGACCCCCTAGTGCTTTTTCGTAAGAATGTTTCTTCCTTAATACGAATCATTATTAAAACATATAAAAAAAAAAAAATAAATAAATAAAAAAAAAATACTTTCAATTAAAATAATCGCAGGTTACGTTACTTGCAAAATGAAAATATACGCAATCTTACCAAGACTCCGCCTGTTCTAGAACCATTGGCCATTAATCAAGAAAAGCCGAACGATGAAAAATTAACTAAACAAAAACAAACCATTGGCGACCATCGTCGCTCGCAATCCTATGATGAAGAAACTTATGATGCTAATGTGAGTAAGCAAATTCAAGGTAAATTACTAATGAATCGTAAATTGCCCGCTTTGGAGGTGAAGGGCTTACCAGCGCCTTTATTAGGTAATATTTCAAAAAAAAAAAAAAAAGAAAAGGAGTTCTTAGAGGGAGAAGAAATTATTCAAAAAATTATTTTCAAACATTAGATTCACGAGAACGAGCACGAGAACGAGAACGAGAACGAGAAAGAGCTAAAACTGCTTATAACGAATCAAGTAATTGTATATCGAACGATTGTGTCACAACTTTATTGACAGCTCGCAAATTGTTGACACGTAGCAATGATTTGCTGGCTCAGTCATCGGCCGAGAAACTCATCGATATGTTGAAAGAGCATGCCGGTCTAAAGGAATGTACCGCTGAAACGGTTAATCATATCAATTCGGTAAATGACTCTACCCACACATACACACACCCACCCACCCACACACACACACACACACACGCACCCAC
Source organism: Glossina pallidipes (assembly GCA_000688715.1). Taxonomy (NCBI): domain Eukaryota; kingdom Metazoa; phylum Arthropoda; class Insecta; order Diptera; family Glossinidae; genus Glossina; species Glossina pallidipes. Next base: position 1,450,331 of record KK499811.1, read on the forward strand.
TTAAATCACCTTCTTAATCCCCATAATTTCTCAAATATTCTCTAAAAATGCTTGCAGATTTTATTGGAACTCTATCAACGTTTACATAAAAACGAAAAGTCATTTAAAAAAGCTTTCATATTGGGCGGTCTCTACGGCCTAGTGGAGTGCACTTCACCTAAGATTTTATTAGCGGTAGCTAGAGTAGTATTAGCGGTAAGTATTGAGAAACAGATAAAAAAAAAAACAAGAATTTTAGTTTGAGTCTTTGAATCGCGTTCATTATTCAATTAGTATATTGCGCTATACCTTCTATGCAATGCGCCATACAAACCGAATTTATTAACGCCTTCGAGATATCGAACATCTACATGTTATGAGTTCCTTAATGGCTCATTTCCGGACGCTATTGCAAAATTCATTGCATTCGCAGCGTAAGTTCTTATAAAACTCAAATTTATTTAGCACGCTATACAAGTGAGTTTAAGGTTAAGTCCGATTGCCGTAAATGACGCAATGATTACGTTATATTCGATTTGTGCGAACTTCAAAGCAAAATCTTAAAGGATTAATTTGCTATTATTAGCAACACGACTGACTGGGAATGAGGACTTTTGGAAATTTCTATCTCCTCAAGGAGATAGGAAGATATATCACAATAGGAGATATATCACAATAGATCACACTTCTGACACACCCTTTTTTTTTGAAACTTCTTCCAAAACATTCATACGCATTGTCTTTCCAAAAATTTCTGCGGCCATCACTCTCAACACTTTCCTAAATTGTCCGCAAACAATTGTCCCATAACGATTGTCGTCGTTCTCCTTCATATATATTGACGTAAATATGCGGAATTCAAACGATTGCGCGAAAATACTCGCACAGAATTTGATATATAAACGCAAACATTTTAATTTCATTTTCCGACTGATGGTACGGAAGAGTTTAAAAAAATTATTGAATAAAATCTTTGCAGCTTCGTGTCTCTGGTAGCAATCTAACTGGTGCGTGCAAGTTAATATTTAAAGTCGCTCGCAACGAACAAAATGACCAATTATTTTATGACAATGACATTTTGGAACTGCTAGTGGATGGGCTGGGACGAGCCAGTCCTTTAGAAGATCCTGAAGCCTGTATTTACGGTTACGGGTCCATACGTTTTTTAACGTGTAGCTCGGGTCAAGAAAGAGCGGAACTAAGCGCTTTGAAAGATATTAACAGGAACTGGTTCGAGCAATTGGAATTGCCGCGTAAACCGGCAACAGCTCCAGCTTTGGGCGACATGCATAAAATCGAAGGAGAATTCAAACAAAAATTAAACAGACAAGATGCCTTAGTAATACGTTTGGCACGTCACGGAGCTGTGCAATTAATGATTTTGCATTTGCAAATGCTTAATGAAGCGGGGGCTGTGCAAAAATTGTCTGGACCACCTTTGCATTCTTTATACCAACTATCGGCAGCACTAAGGGCTTTCGCCGACATACGTCAATATTCTTCATCTTTAGAAAAATTAGAAACTTGTCAGACCGAATGTGCACAGTACGGTAGAAATAACATACAATTGGAACTCGCCTGCCCTCATCTGATCAAGGCTGCTGAAATAACTATAGGCGAAATTGAAGTGCAAAACAATGTGGTTAGAACGTTAAGGTATTTGATTAGATCCTAAGCTTGGTTCTCTAAGTATTTGATTTTTTTTTTGCTTTCTAGTGTGCTTTCAGAAGACGTAGATTGTTGCCAGATTTTAATGACCTTTAGCGCTCGTCTAGGCATGCTTTTAGGATCTTGTTGTGCCGCGCACGTTAACGGTAGTGCTAATGAAAAACTCTTATCTCTAATTAGTCGCTTAGGCTATATACTTGGTAACATAATGGCTAAATATGATAGTGCTCGTGTACAGGTACGTAGAGAGCATACTTCTCAACCGATCATTACATATAAAAAATAAATAAATAATAAAAAAAATATCTTTTTTAGTTTTATCACAATGATGTGGCTATGGAATATTTGATAAATATCTTGGAAATCTATGCTAAAGAGCCACTTACCCTGCATAACTCCATGGGCGATTCCGTGATAGATGTTCTTATAAAAATAATACGTGTAGTGGCTAATATGAGTGTCAATGAAGAAGTGGGTCTGGGTTTAGGTAATTGCCGCTCTTTGGGCAATATACTACTGGAACTCATTAAAGTTAATCAAGAAGTGAAAAGCATAAAGTTGGTAAGTATTTTAAAGACGTGCATAATGAATGTTTAACAAAATGCGTTCTTCACAGAAACAGGAACTACAAGAACTGTTTCATGCTACTTTGGGTGCTTTGCACAATCTTTGCTTCTATCAGGATAAAAACACCCTAACACCCGATTTGGTAGTGGACTCGCAAGGTAGCTTACAAAGTATTCTACCCGAGCTAACGAATGACTTGTGTAAAAGTTTGAAATCCTGTCGCGACGAAATGTTGCAAGTGGAAATTGCCCGAGTTTTGGGTAATCTAACACGGAATGAGAAAGCGAGAAAACAATTTTCAACAGCTCAAGGTCTCCCCGTCATTTTGCAAATACTTAATAGTCCAGTAAACAATGAGATTTACGATTTAAAGGCTTGCACTATAGGCATTTTAGTTAATGTTTTGGGCGATATTGAAAATCGCAAACCATTTTTCGACCTGAAAGGTCCGGAAATATTAATCATTCTACTACGTCATGTCATGATGCAACAGGCGGCTGATTGGTTTCTGGCTACAATTATATATCAAGCATTTTGGAACTTATTTATTGATACACAGCATATAGAAGAGTTATGTTCTTCGTCGATTCTCGATGAGCTAAGTGATTTGCTGATCGATCATTTAGATGAGGAGAAATTTGCAAAAACTTCAACGGATGACTTGCCAGCAGAAGTGTGGGAAAATTTCGCCCTAGTTGCTACGGATCTATTAGAACGTTTGCAAACTAATTACGAGCAACTTAATGGAGGTAGTATGCTTTCTCTGACCAATACCAATGATTATGATAACGATGAAAAGGATGTTTACATAGAACGCATATAAAAGAAAAAAAGAAAAAAAAACAACTTACGAAAATTTTTATAATAAATAATTTTTACTTAATATCTTGAGAAATTGAAATAAACAAAATAACAACAACATAAATGCTTAAAGCTTAGGAAATTATTGCAATTATTAATGGACATTAGTCAATATTTTTATTGAAATTGTCTCGTATTGGGGTACAAACTATGAATCACATTAGCTAAAACAACTTGTGAATAATAATAGCAAAAACTAATAGTAATAATATATTCTGTCAAAAAAGTACCGGCAATCAACAATCAAAACAATCTTCTTTTCATCTAGAAATGCTTGATATAATATTTTTTTTTTTTTTTTGGTTTGTTGGATAGCGATGGACCAAGCCAGTAGATTTGCAGCTTAGATGTCCAGATATTGTGATAAAATAATTAAATCATATTTTTTCCCATTCTTTTCTTCTAATTTTGTTATTTTTTTTTTTTTTTTTTTTCAAAATCTGACAAATTCTGATTAATTAAAAACTTTATTTCATTTGGTTATCACTTGGCCTACTTGTTATTTTGTTTTTTTTTTTTTTTTTTTTTTTCAAAATCTGACAAATTCTGATTAATTAAAAACTTTATTTCATTTGGTTATCACTTGGCCTACTTGTTATTGTATACTTTTTTTTGTTTGTTTTTTTTTTTTTTTTGTTTTCAGTTTTCTGGCTAACTTTCTTTTACTTTTCTCTTGCATTAAGAGTTTTTTTATTTATTTTTCGTTGAATTCTTAAAAATTTGATAGTTTGCGCTATCTAGTGTCATTCATTTTTTCTTCTTTTACCCAATGCTTTGATTCCCTCATAATAATGTTTTATATATCTGCTAATTGTTAGATGCTGTGCTACGGCTGTTGTATCAAATTTTTTTCATATATTAGTAGTTTTATCGTTATCGCAACCTAATTCCTAGTTCTTCTTACTATCTTAGTTGCTTACGAGATAATAAATAAGAAATAACTTACATGCATTACTTTAATTGCTGCGCTACATGAAATTTCACTTTATAATTTTTTTTTACTGCATTTTAATCAATGCCTTTTATTGCTTTTTCAAAATCGTGTTGTGGATTGTATTGAACTTGTTTTATTGACGACTGTTTTTGAAATCATGATTCATGCGTCACTTTCTAAGAACATTTCATATATCCTTATGTTGGTTTTTCCTTGGTATCCAGAAATGATTTACTTTTGTAATCTTTGAGAACGAGTTTGTTTTTTTGTTTTTTTTAATTAGAAAAAATATCGTCCATATATTTGGTTATGCTCTTAATTATACCCACAATCCAAAGTTTTGTGGTCTTATTAATTAATATACATATATACATGTACCTTTTTTACTGACCTTAAACTGTTGCCAACGCCTTACCGCACAAATGACGGCAAATTTAAGTCCTGCGCAAATTTTGCAACATCCTATATTCATACATTTTTCCAAGACCTAGGGAAGGAAGCTTTCGGAAACACTCTGAATTGCATATATACTCTTGATCAGTATCAAATTCCAAATATCTTCCATAATATCTTTGGTAAATATACTCGTGATAACAAATATTAAGATATCACATTCAAGTTCAAGGCCAAAAGACATTAAAAGGTAGTTTTTGAACGTAGGTTGATTTTGAAAATGGGGCCAATCGATCAAAGTGCACATCTACGGTACAACATAAACTCCAAATAGTCCTGTCTTTAAAACCAAGAAACTGAGTTTTTCTGCTAGTTGCTTATAACCCACGACAGACACGATGCGACGATAAAAATTCCAATGTATACCCTATAGTGTCTGCAGCAAAATGAAAAAATCTGGTTACGCTTATCGAATATTATAGAGTACCAAAGACTCTTTTAATAAACTACCGCAGACGAATAAAATTTTTTCACTTGTCTTGATAGTAATTTGAATGGGAGTGATAGGAGATTTTTTAATTTGAGGTTTGGTAATTTGTATCAAATGAAGCTCCGTACGTACAGTTATGCTAATGCTTTATCCAGTCGACAAAAGCTTTTTTATGGTTATCTGCTAGGGAAGGCTTGTCGAATTTGTTTTTTTTGTTTTTTTTTCGGCACCGTGCTGCATGTGGAGTGATAGTTAAGATAGCCGGCAATGGACAGAATTTGCAAGTACTTTTACGTGACGAAGATCATCGCTAGCTATCGACTAATATTCCGTAAAAGTGCATATAAGAGAATGCGCACTCTTCCGGGCCAAAATCAAAAAGTTATTATGATAAATCAGTTCGTTTTGCTGGACTGTTGTTTCTAACGCAACCTAACACTCCAATAACTTTTGCATATCGATTAACTTTCCAGAAGAAATTGCAAGATTGAGAACGAGTCTGTAGTATGAAAGTCGAAATTTGTTGGGACTAAAGACTCTTTGTATTGAGCACCTAATCACGTTAGTGATTTTCGCATAAATATATTCCGTGTCGATAGTATTGGGGTTAAAAAAAAAAACACCAAATGTAGAGCGAACATTGCTACACAGACGGTTCAAAGTTCTTTTCACGCTTGCTTAGGACAGCATGGAATGAAAATGAAAAACATGTTCGAAGATTTAGTCATAGACATAAAATATATGCGCCATGTACGAAGGTTTTGGTTTACGAAATGCTATTTGCTGCGCTTGGCCGATTGCAGTCGGCTCCGATAACCACGGATAGTGGGCGTAACTTCAACCTTGACCTATTCAATGGTTTAGGAACTTTTTCGATTTAGCTATTTCCTTATGCATGGACGCAATAATTCAACATTTTCATTAATAAAAAAATTCGAGGAACCAATTCGAACTAATTAGTTGGCAAAACTAACTGTTCTAAATGAACTAACTAACGGAAAATTCTAGAAATCAATTCAACATCACATTAGTTCCGGTTCCAGTTCCAAAATTTTGGTCATCTTTACTAAAATTGATTAAGCAATATTCTTAAATTCATGGCAATTTTTTTTTTTTTTTTTTTTTTTTTTGCAATTTTGGGTATAATTAAATTAATTGTATTTTAATCCCCAAGGAAAACCTTTCGTCCGACTTAGCGTTTCTTGAAATAAAAAGTTTTCAATAGGAAAGTTTTAACATTTAAGCGAAGACGATCGTTGACAAGACTCATATATTATCAGTCAAATCGAATCTAACTTAAAGTTAAGTGCGGAAAAGTCACGAAAGAAACGTCAGCTATGATGACACATCGTCATCTACACATATTCTCAGCTAAACCAAAACATACCAAATAAGAAATAACAATGAAATAGCAAACAAAACGCTATAGTACACGTATCGTATTCTTGTGGATAATAAAAGAAAATAAAAAAAAAGAAAAGAACGAAATAATAATCAGTGAAATTAAAGAATCAAATTATTTTCCTATTTTTATGTACAAATAGTTTAGGGTTAGGATTCGTGAGAGGCTGTAATATTGTACACCCACACATTTAGTATTTAGCATATTTAACTTGTCAGCAATGTAAAGTGCAAGTTGAAGGTGGATATGCAGCGGCGGTGCAAAGGAAAACAAAAAAAGAGAAAGAGACTGTTTTCCTCTTTATAAACCTATCCAAGTAGTACATTAAATGAGTAACATCTAAAATATGCATAAATTTACCAAAATTGGTGCACACTCTATATACGTATATATATGTATATATAAATATATATACATATATAATAGATTAGATTAGAAAAGGCGAAAACTTACCAAAGGTTTTCTTTATCAGCGTTAGCAGTAGCATCCTTCTTCTTGGAAGTTAAGGATGATGTCAGAGCATTACTGCTATTCATTTGTACACCCATGTCCAACGCCATCTTAAGTAGGTAAAGACGACGATGACGACACTACTAAATAGCAGCAGTTGCAAAATCTTAGTTAGTTGGAATTTAATTAAAAATTCAGATTAACTTTTAATAACACAAACTACGAGCCAGTCTACTAAAGAAAATATTTATTCCCCTTTTTTTTCTTTCAGCGCGAGCGAGAATTTTTTAGTTTCTTTTTGTTTATACAAATTATGCAAAACTTTCTGTGTAAATCATTTAAATTAACCTGCTTTCGTTAGCGGCTAACTTTATTGAAAACTTTAGTTTTAGTCTTTTCTTTTGTTTTATTCTTATAATATGCTTTTGTTATTCGCTGAAAAAGGTACCTCATTAAATTTTCAAGTCCAATTTCGGGTTTTCGTTTTTGTCTTTATCCACTTTTGCTTATTTAATTCTCCCCTTTTGTAATTTCCATTTCCAGACTAAACGGAAATATTCTTTTATATGCTACGCCTTATTTTTGTTTAGTCAGATCTTTTGCACAAAGTTTATCATGAGAACTTGTTTATTTAAGTTTTGTTAAAATTTCTAATTAAATTTTACATCCGATGAGAAATTACGTTCTCCGTTTTTGTAATTCGAAGCAGAAAATTTGCAGAATTTTTTTATACACAGTACCTAAACAGCTATCTCTTTTTCCCTAAAGAGTTTTTACTTACTACTTAGCTTCGTTTATATTTGAATAAAATTTAAGAAAACAGCTGTTATAAAACAGAGAACATCTTATTTAACATCACTGTGTTTGAATTTAGAATAATGTTTTTGAGATTATTGACATGACTAGTAATCATTGTTATAACGATTATATAACGATTATATTCATACAAATAAAAATTTTAGAAATGTATATACAAAATACTTTCCGTAAAGGGATCATTAAAAATTCCTCATTCGGTGAAGAAACGCATATTCCTCTGAAAATGGTTGAAAAAGTTTCTAAGCTTTGCAACTCTGAGAGAGTCATATGACAGTAAGAATGACAAGTCGATAAAAGAAATGAAGAAATAGAGAAAAAGGCAGTTTTCCCTAGCCCGTGATTTGGAAAAATTCTTTTTTTATCGTTTACCTAGATAAAATAGCTAACAGTATCGATATATTGTGTTCATAAAAACTGTCAACCTCGTTATTGGCGTATTATTAAAAAAATAAATAAATAAATAGATAAAAGCCGTGAAAACTGATTCAACAAGAGAATTTAAAAGAAAAATGGTGGATACTGGTTATCTTTTCAATGTCGATGGTGGTTATCTGGAAGGCTTGTGCCGTGGTTTTAAATGTGGTATTCTGAAGCAGACAGATTACCTAAATTTGGTGCAATGTGAGACTTTAGAGGGTAAGATATTTTGCCACAATCTTGTTAGTAACTAAGATAAATAACAAGGGCCTGGTCATGTGATGCGTACTATGTAGTAGTAGTAATAATTTTCATATGAATGTATGTATGACTTTGAAAGCGTAGGAAAGAGACAAACTCTAAAAATTAAATTGGGATAATATATGAGTAATTATAATTGGAAACTATGTTACATATATACTTAATTTTTAGATTTAAAATTGCATTTACAAGGAACGGATTATGGAACTTTCTTGGCTAATGAACCGTCTCCTTTGTCAGTGTCTGTCATTGACGATAAATTGCGTGAAAAGTTGGTCATTGAATTTCAACATCTACGCAATCATGCTGTAGAACCATTGTCCAGTTTCTTAGATTTCATTACTTATGGGTACATGATAGATAACATAATATTGCTAATAACGGGTACTTTACATCAACGCCCAATTTCTGAGCTGATACCCAAGTGCCATCCTTTAGGCAGTTTTGAACAAATGGAAGCCATACATGTGGCTACAACACCAGCTGAATTATACAATGCTGTGTTGGTGGATACGCCTTTAGCACCATTCTTCGTCGATTGCATCTCCGAACAGGATTTGGATGAAATGAATATCGAAATCATACGTAACACTTTGTACAAAGCATATTTAGAGGCATTCTATGATTTCTGTAAAAATTTGGGTGGTTCCACTGCCGATGTAATGTGCGAAATTTTGGCTGTAAGTAAATAAATCATATATAACTTTTTTCATATAATTTACAAGGACTATTTGCCAGTTCGAAGCCGATCGTCGTGCGATCATTATAACAATTAACTCATTTGGCACCGAGTTATCCAAGGATGATCGAGCAAAATTGTATCCACGTTGCGGTAAAATGCATCCTGACGGTTTAGCTGCCTTAGCTAGGGCTGATGATTATGAGCAAGTAAAAACTGTCGCTGAATATTATGCTGACTATGCTGCCTTATTCGACGGTTCCGGTACTAATCCCGGCGACAAAACATTGGAAGATAAATTCTTTGAACATGAGGTCAAATTAAATGTATATGCTTTCTTGCAACAATTTCATTTTGGTGTATTTTATGCCTACCTGAAATTAAAGGAACAGGAATGTCGCAACATTGTATGGATTGCCGAGTGTGTCGCCCAAAAACATCGCGCGAAAATCGATAATTATATTCCGATTTTTTAAAGTGCAAGCATACGTTTAAAGGCTAATCATATATACTGTTGCTAGTTAAAAGATATGACCATGGTTCGAGGAAAGTAGAAAAGATGCGCATAAAATGTGAAAAACCGTAACCGTAAAATAAAAAATATTCACACAATACCCTAATATATGGTCAATATTTTTGTTGATTTTTTGTTCAATTTTTTAACAAAAGAAATAATTTGCTTCTAATTTAAGTATTTTTGTTGTTACACATTATAATTTGTGTTAAGATGACACACTTTAGCAAATTTTACAAAAAAAAAAAAAAAAAAAAAAACGGAAAAATGAAGAAAATGCGTTATCGTTTAGGTAGGCAAAAATGTCTGAATGCGTTTTTATATTGTTCCAAAGTTGCAAACGCGATAAATAAATGAGGAAAAAAAAACATCTAAATTTCAATTCAACTAACAAATACATACATATACATATATAATGTCATATAAATATATACATATTGTTAGCAAATTATTGTAATTATGTTAAAAAATGATTGTGCAAATAATATATATTAAATATAAAAATAGTTTCCAACATTCCTTTACAATTATAAAAAAAAAAAAAGAAGAAAAATAAAACAAATTCAAAGTCTTTTTGTTTACTTACAAATTGGCTGCTTTTCCTAAATTGAAGCAAAATAATGAAAATGCATTAAGAGACGTTTCAGTAGTTGAGTGCATACGAACTCGCCACAAGATTTTGATAGCCAAGTCAGATACTGCGCAATATAGTTAAACTCTCTAAACTTGGATTGGAGGCATTTATCCACTGATAGCTTAAATACATGATTGTAAACCTAGATGGTTACATGCGTTGCTTAAATGCAATAAATTTGAAAGTTTGTCTCTTCGTTTAGATTCATTGTCCTTGTTGTTATCTTTCAATTTTCGGACTGTAGCTTAAATTCTTCGAATTCATATTGACTTGCGGGAGGATCTGGCCTTTCTTGTAGTACAAGTAGATGCCCATCTTTCCACCCTTAAGTCCTCTTTAACTTTTACGACATGGTGTTCATTTGAAGATTCGCTTGCAGCTTTTTAAGTTGCAAATCGAAAGCTTAACACTGTCTTTGCGGTAGTTTATTTTTGTGCAGATAGAGGACGTTGGAGATAATATAGTAGCTTTTTAAGTTGTAATTTCAGTGTGATTTACTTTTAGACTACCCTCCATTTCCATTGTCGACCGTTATTACTCATTCAAAAATTTGATTTATTTGAACTTTAGAACTCATTATACATTTTCCTGTTTTCTTTACATGTTTTTCATCTAAACCTGCTTTGCGCTAGTATTGCAATTCCCTTTTTTAATTATTTTCTTTCATTTTGCGGTATAGCTCTTAGATAATTTCGCTTAGCTTAACTCTTAAGATTTGTAAGGCTCTTCTACAGCCTGGTTGGTAAGCAATAGCTAAGACAATCTAGATTATTGAAGTCCTACAATATGTGAAAGTTCCTCGGGAACTTACTATGATTTAAATCAACGTATGTGCTTCCATCTGAAATCTAGAGTTTAAAGTATTTGCTAAATGCATAACAACATGTCTTAACAACATGTTCCAGTTATACTTAAGTATTGAAAATCGGTAAAATTATTCTTCAAATCGAACTTCGTATACAGGTGGAATATCAAAGTGGATACTGAAAAATCGTCACACATTACACTTAGTCTAAGAAACGGCGATTGTCCTTTATCCAAATTAAATGGTGTAACAATTTCATCATCCCCAGGATAAAATGTCTTGGCTCCACACCGACAGTAAAGTAACTTAGAAAAAGCACATACAGTGAAAACGACAACAAGTAAATATGAAAACAGAAAGGATGTACTGGCTCTTAGGATCAAAATCTAATCTTAGTTGAAGAACAAAGTGTTAATCTACGAAACCATTCTAAAGCCACGTAAAGGACGTATGGGGGATAGAGCTATGGCAATTCCGGCGTAGAAGTATTACAAATATATCTGCTTGTTTTGGAGCTCGTCCAGCTTTCTCCATTAACTTAGCGTCGACTTCAATGCACAAAATGGTATGATTAGGTTTCAATATCTGTCTTTACGACTTTAACGATTTTTAGAATAGTAGTCATATACGGTCGTTGAAATTGCACACAACAATGTCAGTCGCTATGCCCAAGTCATTCTGCTGAAGTTTCACGGCAAACATTTTTGCGGATAATGAATTTGTTTCCACGTATTCTAAAAAGTTCAAAGCATCTGCCAAGCAAAAAAAAAAAAATTCGATATTTTGAAAACATTACAATAGTCTGCCCCCTTAAATATACGTCAAATATTGTCATTCTATTATTTTTCCTTCTATCTCAAAGAAAATTGCCAAAAATGACTCTTCTTTTTATGATGGTTTTACGCAGTGGCCTTGGTCAGTCTTAAGATGAAAGCTTTACTTAAAAGGAGAAATGAGAAAGAAAACGAGTTTTTAATTTTTATTAGTTTTCTTTTTATTTAGATATATTTCGTTTTAAATATTTGTTTATTTGAATATTTGTTCTTTGTTTGAAGTTTTCCATATAAATTTTTTTTTTGTTTTTAACTCTTACACGCTTTTACAGACATATGCAGTGTCTTAGTGCTCTCGCTTTGATGTTAAATTTAACTTTTTTAATTTTATAATAAAATATTTGCTAAAAATTTTATGGTTTCGTGGTAATTATTTTTCAGCATATTCGTGTTTCCCTTCTTCAATTACGTTTGTTCATATTTAGAGTTTTTCAGATTTATTTATTTATTTATTTTTTTTTTGTCAATTGAAAATTAAAATTCATATATATCGGCCATAAAATATGCTTTCATTTATTTATTTATTTTTATGTTTTTTTAAGAAGAGTATACAAGTTGTAGTTGTTGTTTTTTCTATTAATATTTCAATTTATAAAGAGTAAAATATCCCGTGTTTGCAAATGTGTGTTTGTGTTTGTGTTCGTCTGTGCGTGCGTGACTGTGTTTGCCCGTCTTTCTCCCTCTCTCTTTCTCACTCAGCATGTGTGCGCGTGTATGTGTGTCTGTACGTCTGTCCGTGCAATGTACTTTATGTGCCTGTCAATCTGGCTGTCTCTCTCCCTCTCTCTCTCTGTGTGTATGTATACAATAGCAGAATTTTTTGTGTTTATAATAAATATATTTATTCCCTAATTTTTTTCGTTTTTTCTTTTTGTTTTTTTTTTTTTTTTTTTGTAGAGCGGAGAATACTTTAGTTTGGACTTTGAAAACTTTTAACAACACGGCAGTGAAAAATAATTTATGTAAAATTTGAAAATTGGTTTTAATAAATCAGAAACACACATTTCAGGATATTATTATTGTTATTATTTATTTATTTTTTTTATTTATAAATTAGTTAATTTATTATTTTTATTTTCTTTGTCCAATAAAGATTTTGTTTATCCGTTTCCTCATTGACGGTTAAATCGCATCTTTTTTTCTTTTTTTTTTGGTTCTTCTGATTAACAAATCACATTCATTTTTTTTTTTCTTTTAAATTAATATTTATTTTTTACATTTATGTATCGTTGTTAAATTAGTTTTAACTTTTATTGATTTATGGTTTTTTATTTTATTTTTTTTTGTTTGTTTATATTAATAATTAATACAATTCTGTGAGTATCGTGAAAAATGCATTTTATTATAATTATTGTTTTAATATGAGAGGAAACAGGATGTTTTCATCATTTAAATGGTTGCATTGCCTTCATTTCACCGAAAGTATATATATTTTGCTAAAAATCAATTACATTCTCTTTGTTTATCAATTTAATATAATGGAGTTAATATCATATCGTGAGGCGATTGACAATCGTCGCGAAGTTTCACATATATGTAATTATTATTTGAGTGTAGTTGTAGCAACAGTTGAATTTATATTTTAAAACTATCTTTGGTGTTTACAGTGCAAACGAATGAAATTTTGATACTAATAACGAAAGTAGTTATTAAGAATCTATGTAAGATTTAATGAAATCGATCGTTGAATCTTTTGGAAGCATTGAAAGTTTTAGAGGGCGTAATGTACATCTGATATAAGATAATCAAGATTAAAGGCTAAATTTAGATAAATAAAAACTTTACAGTCGCGAAGAGGCTGATCAGGCTACATTGCCTTATGTATTTCTTCATTTACTTTCATGATAAAATATGAGCAATTGAACGTTGTTTCCATCTAAAAGTATACGGGAGGTTTTGTGGGAGGCCTTATTTGAAAGAAGGCGGAAAACATAAACTGGCGTAGTCTAAATTTGGCAAAATTAATTTTCTTGTCAAAAACTTTATTACTATCGATCATAGAGTGTTTCAAATCCGACTTCGTTGTGCAACGCAGAGATTTATGGGTCCAAAAAAAATAGATCTCCGCAGTCCAAATATGACACAGTTGTGGTGCAAGGGTGTATTAAGTTTGTGCAACATCTAGAAGGACTTAAAATGGAGGCATCTTTTATTATACCGATCTGAGTACAAGATATTATAAAATATTAAATTTGTGCGGATGTATGCAATATATAGAAAGACTTTGGGTAGACACTCTTTTTATCGTATTTATCGAAACAGACACACTTTCTGATTCGATCTAAGTTCATCTGTCGTTTTTTTTGCCGATTGTAAGCAATTCGAACTGAACGCCATAGCATCTGATTCAAGAACCAAATTTTAAAATTTTTTAATTGTAATTACGATTTCAAAGTGCAGACCGACAGACAGACGGACGAACGGAGGGAAATAGAATAAATTGTTTTTAAAATTTATACTGATCAAGAGAATATATATACTTTGTATTTGCGATGCGTACTTTCTTCTGCTTTATGAATATTTCGGTGAACGTGTCACGATATATCCCTTTTGAAAGCGGGACATAAAAGCTATATCCATATCTTAAAGCGATGATAAATGTGTGGTATTTTTCTTTATTTTCTTTTTGTTTTCTCTAGGTGTATATATTTTAAAATTTAAAATTATTATTCCAGTTTAGTTGTTATGTGCATAATGTGTGTTAAAATGTTTCTCTTCTTCTTTTTCCAACCTTTTTGTTTTATTTCTCCACTTTCTTCTTCCTTTTTTTTTGTTTTGAAGGTTGTCTCGCTTCTATTATCATTCTATGTTCGTTATATAATTGCAATTGTTTCATAATTTTGATTTAACAGCTTTCTTTTTCTTTTGTGGATATTGTACTGTAAATATGTTCTCACATATATACATATATATATACGCATACACATATACATATATATGTATATATGTATATATATATTTGTTCTAGATATCGTTCGTTCGTTTCTCCCTTGCTTTCAAATTATATCTCATGTTATCTATTCATAATTGTTGTTTGTTTTGTGTTTTCATCGTTGGGATATGAGTGCAGGTGTTGTATTTAGTGGTCTAATGGTTGATCCTCTACTGTTTTATACATATATATATATATAAATATATATAAATATATATATATATATATATATATATATATACATATATACATACATACATACATATACATATATATATATATATATATATATATATGTATACACAATATATATGTATATTATTTTTACTTTATTATAATTATATTTGTGTTTCCTTTTTTTTCTCAAAAGCTTAACTTGGAAGTTTAAAGATATAGAACAAAAAAAAAATGCTTACTTCGAGTACAAGTTTTTTTATAGCAAAATATTTCAAATTGTATGCGTATTACAGTTAGAAAGAATTGTTATCGTTATTATTATTATTTCATTTATTCTTTCGTTTATCGTTTTCTATATAAATATTTATATTAAATGGCTTACATAAAATGTATAATTAATTAGTTAGTTGTATGTATACAAAAAAAAAAAAAAGCCTACATAAAATTTTTACTAAGCAACCCTGTAATGAATTTCATTTTTTTTTTTTTTATTTTTAATTATTTACTTTTGTTTTTGTTAATATACCATTTTCTTATAATTTGTAATCATTTTTTTAATTAAACATAATGCCAACATAATAAAATAGGAATTGCTGGATATATCTGTATATGGCAAGAGCAACAAAAAGTTATATTAAGTTTGTTTGTTTTTTATTTTGGTTAAATATATTTCAAGATTTGTTTTTATCTAAGATGTTAAGCTATAAATTCTAAATTGTTTTTGTTTTATATAAGTAAAGGAAAAAAAGCTATATTATATATAATTTCAAAAACAAGTTTTAACTGTTTGTAAATAAATCAACTAGAACTATGGACGTATTATGAAGAAGCAAAAAACAAAAAATAAAAAAAAATAAACAAGTAAGGAAATTATATTCGACTGTCATCGAATCTTTTATACCCATCACCGTTATTCGGGGAAAGACTGAAAAGAAAAAGGAAAAATTCAAGCAACCATACACTATATTAGGTGGGCGTGGCTGACCACCAATTTTTTCCAATTTTTCTAGGATCAAAATGGAGGTTTATATTGCGTGTGTCTATTACAGTTTACAAGTAACGAGCAAAAAGCATTGAAAGTAACAATATTCTCAGGTATTGCTTACATTGTAGATCATTTTCAAATTCTTTAGCAAATTTTTTCCGAGTTTTCGTGATTGGGAGAATGTTAACCATAGATGCTGCATAGTTGGGCAGACGGACATGCCTAAGCGCCTTCCGAATTTAACGTTGGTGAAAAATGTATATACTTGGAGGAGTGTTTGAAGCTTGCTTTTGGATGTTATAAAGGTTTTGGAAAAAAAAATAAAATTTTGATAGACTATAATCTTTGATGAGCGTGGTCTATATTTTCGATTTTTGCACAGATACTATATATTTGCCTATAAAAAGTGCATTTAAGGTTTATCTGTTGCAGTTTGTGAGTAATGAGCAACAAAACAATTTTATACCTCTTAGAAAACAGAAATGCTCTCAGTTTAAGTAGCAGTGTAAGTGTGTCTTTCGAACGATTTAGCCCATTTTTAAAACCCAACTGAGCGCAAGAACTTTTAACGTTTCTGCCAAGCTTGTAGCCGATAGCTTCATTTTTGTGGCCAAAAGAATGCTTACAACAGATATTCACAGACGGACAGACGGACATGATTAAACCGTTTCGAAATATGATGCTGATAAAAAATATATATAGTTAATTATATATTATATAAAAACGTATAGTTATCCGCTTCATTTCGGACAATAACAAATATTGTAACAGACAACCAGTATATATTTATCCATTCTAACGGTGATAGGGATATAAAAATTATATGCTTTACATATGACAATTGGTTAATTTAAAGTTAAATTGAAATTTAATAATAAAATTATCAGCATAAATAATGAAATTTTCAAAGCCTTTAACATAACCTTTAATTATAATATTTATAAATACAAGCAACTGTTTTACTTAAGATTTATGAGTGGCGGGAGGGGGGTTTAAATATGTTTTATGTATTCCATTCATTTGCATTACAATACAATTTTGTGGGTTCATTTATATTTGTGCTTTATTTTCAGCCTTTCATCAAATGGCGGATTAAATGCAAAACTGACATATTTTCGAGTTTCTTAAGCCTTTCTCTGTAAAGTCGAAAGAGTGTTTATTAGAACTGGGAAAAGTAATTTTAGAAGAAACCAAGTAAATACGCTATAGTAGGACACGAGCCACAATTACATAGCCAACATGCTTCACTTATTACAATTATTCGTAGAGCGACGTTTCAATATAAACTCATATGAGAAATGGTCGAAAAAATGATTCAATCCGAAACATTATCAACAGCGTACGTTTTTCGGTCAAAAAACATTTGTGTACAAAATTTCATCAAAATGTCTTAGAAATTATGACTTGTAGGTTGAATACGAACGGACAGACAAGCTCAGAATCACTTTCTGCATGAATCGATATAATAAAAGGTGAGTTTATCTGAACTTCTTTTGTAGTAAGAAAGATGGACAGATGGATAGACGAACTTATAGTCACGTTTTGAATCGATTGGTATAATAAAAAGCGGATCTATCTTTGTAGCAAAGAAGAGGGTAGCGATTATAATGTCAAAAATGAAACTGAATAACTTAACACAAACAAAAATATTTCCTGCATACACTTACTAACGCCTTCAGTTCAGATTGGATTGGTTGTCAAAATTGGAATGAAATGCTGCGTTAAAACAGTTTGACGTATATTTTCGAAAATCGGATAATCGGAAGATCACTGCAAGTAGGGAATTTAGTTCTCTTTATTTTGTTGAAATAAATCTATCTAATAAATATCTCTAAAGGATATATTATTTTGAACCCAAAGATTACGTTAAAGGCTTCTTTTCCAAGTAAAAATTTATAGAATTATGTAAAATATTTAAAGCGCAAATCTTTCGTTAACATAAGTCGTTATTTTCAAAACGCATACACGTATATATATATATATATATATATATATATAGTGTATGTTATATATTAAGGACAACTTGGCAAAACGAAATAAAAATAAACATAACAAAAAAAAAAAATATTAAATATTTTCACACCCACCACCAGGTGATTATTAATAATTCTATATATGAATGGAGCGAATATAGAGCATATCGAAACCAATTTCATCACAAAGCATACTTTAATCTAATCAGTAGATTATTGTTAACTAACAAAGTCGTGTTAAATGCATTTGAATATTGGTCAATTACCGAGTAAATCTAAAAAGTTTTCAATTGCCTTAAACTTTAGTTTTATTTTTATCGAAAAATAATTTAAAACTTTTCTACATCTACTTATGATCTTCATTAGTCATTGCTGCGCCTTTAGACAATAAAATTATTTTCTTTGTAAAATTTATATTAGAGAACCTAGATGGCAGGTATTTACGATTTGCTCTAAAGCAATAATAAAAAAAAAAAAAAAGAAATTGATAAAAATAAGTAAATCAAGAAAATAAATCTTTCTTTTTTCATATTTAAAGCTACAGAGTAAAAGTTAGAAAATTTAAATTTATTCACTAAAGCGTAAAATGTATATTATTAAGAATATTTAAACATAAAAGTTGAACACATTTTTTTCCTTCAATTTATTATTATTATTATTATTTTTTTTTATAGAGTAATAATAAAGTCCAACATTTAAAATCCTACGAGTTGCTTTTAAAAAGGAAACGCTTAAAGGTCCGAAAAAAAGAGTAATTTGGGTTAAATATAAGAAAAAAAAACTATTATTATTATTTTTAACATGTTTTTTCTTTAGTTTCGTGTAAAAAAAAAAAAAAAAAATTATAAACACCTTAAGGCGAATCCTTTAGATACCCATGACCGTGAAGCAACTAAATAAAAATTCTTTAAAGACATTTTTATATTAAACAGAAAACAATTTTCAGTGGCTTCAGCGAAAACTTAAATTTATTATTATAAACCATGATAAAAATCATTTTTATCAAGTGTTCACATTTCACATGCATGTACAGAGAGACAGAGAAATTAATAGGGACACATTAATGTACAATCATCGCGTAGTAAAACATGAACGCAATTTATGCGCTTTTTTTCGACATATTTCAGGTAGAATCGACAAATCGAATTCAAAAACCCAAGGGCCTCGGTCAAGGGTATAAAAATTATTAAAATATTTCAAGTGATTAGTTGTTATATTTGTTTTTCTTTACTACATGTAAGCTTTCTTATTAAAGTATGTATTTTATACATACTGGTGTTAAACATATTTAATTTACTTTGTAAAGCGAACAAAAAACAAACTGAGATTTTTTTTCTTCTTTTTAATATACACAAAAATGAATTATTTATTTTTTATTTTCTATAAAATCTATACTAAAAAAAATTGAAAAATTAAAAAAATTTACACATACACTTAAAAAATTTAATAATTATTATTTTTGGTTTTATTTAAAGGCTTGTTTTTCAATTAAATTAATTCACTTACTTCATTGTAAATATTTCATCTTAATTGAATATTTTTTTTTCTTTTTTCGTCATATGCCAAGCTGCAACAAAATTTTGTTTGTTTTTTAAAATTAAATTCATATAAGTTTTTTTTATTTGATTTTTAAGCATTTAAAGCAAAAATTTATGTTTTTATTGTTTCCTTTGATTTAAATTTCTGTTTCAATTAAAGTTTGCGCCATTGTTTCTTTCTTTATTTATTTATTTTTTTTTTTCATTGTTTCGAATTGTTTTTTTTTTTTTATTTACTTAGTTATTTCTTTATATATATATATAATTTTCTTTTTCTTTTTTTTTTTATTCAATGCGAGGACAAACTTAAACATAAGTAGCAGAGGGATTTGTATTAGTTCCAGTACTAGTTTGATTGGTTAAAGTTGGCGCTGTCTGTGCTGTAGGTGTTGTATGAGAGGCTGGTGTATTATTCGCTGGCTGTGGGCTAACTGGTGGTTGCAGTTTACCAGGTACATATTGCCCAATGAAAGAACCATCTTCAGTGAATTGTCCTAAATTAGTAAAAAGAATTTTGTCTTAATATTTCAAACAAAAAAACAAAAAAAAAGAAGACGACTTCTTTTAAATAGTAATTAATTTAATAGAATTGTTCACTGCCACCATTCAAAATTGTAGAGATGCATATAAGTAAAAAAAAAAAGAAAAATTCCAATTATTTACAAGCGTTTTTCATTGTGTTGAAGCAACCAAACCATTTTAAGTGTGAATAGTTGCGAGTTACGATTCCTGCGAATCTTTAATTTTTAATTTTGTTATTGTGTTAGTGGAATGTATGGTTATTAGAAAAGTTTAGTAAAACAAATGACGAGATCTTTTTTTTTTTAACTTTAAGAAAGTAGTGCTTAAAAAAAGCGATTTTTGTTTGCACAAAAAATTTAAAAAAAAAAAAAAAAAAAATTAATTAGGAAACATTTTCGTTTAATTACAAAGACGATCATAGTCAAGCCCGAGAGCTATGTGAATTTCATAGTCAAGCAATTTTGGGTTCGTTAAGCATGCGGGAAGAACGCACTGGATTTGAATCCTCTTTCCATGCTTGCTGCAATGGATTAACGTCCAGTATAGGCTTCCACTGAAGATTGGCTTGTATCATATAAATCTATATTTTAAATTATACTTTTGTACAAGTTGGCGTCCCATTTTATTTGCAATTGTATATATAAAATAAAAACCGTCGTCTTCTCGTCGTCTTTTTTTGTACGCAATACATACATATTTTGTAGGTCTAAATCCTTCGCTTCTGCCCGAAAAACTCGAAAGATTGCGTGTCGTCTGATACTACATATTGCCATCTTTTACAAATAATATGAATTCTATACGGAAAGAATACCCAGCCTTTCAAATCGTTGCGAGCATTATGGCAAGAGTGTAATTGCCGTTGGAAAAAATAATAAGTTGTCTATTGAAATCTGTGCTAATCGCAAGGAATGATTCCGGGGATAACAGCGAGCCTGGGGTAGGACATTCCAGGTTAGAAATATAAATATTGGCTGAGTAGCGAAATATTTCATACTACTGGGTGCCATGGTTTCATTTGGTTCGAACAAATCATACTACACCGCGTCTAGCTGTAGTGTAGATTTAGCGAAATATGTGAATACAATGTGAAAACCAGAATCTGTCACAATTATTTCAATCATCCATCAAGTTTTTGATTATTTCGAATTTCATTCAGTACCAGAAGAACTTTTTCTTGAAAAAGCTAGCCGTAAAGTTTCCCGCAAATTGCCTGCACCTTATTCAAAGCTCTAAGAAATTATATTGTGTACGCTTTAGTCCAATAATTCATACAGTTGCGTATAACTTAAAAATAGTTCTTTGAAATGCAGATGTCATCCTAAAGCACCACATACAGTTGCTCTTAGAGTTTTGACTGTGTCAAATCCACGCATTTAAGCATAAGATTTTGGATTAAGTGTGGAAGGATGCTGGTTTCAATTTGCGGATTTTCGAATTTAATTCGAAAGTTTTGTCAGAGAGAAACTGGAGAGTAAAGGTCTAAATGAAAAGCATTACAATTTTTTTATCGTAATTTTCGAAGCAATGGAAAAAATATGTCAATGTTTTGTTAGTAAATTGTAAGATATATTCTTAATGACGCGCGGACACAGTTGCCCGCACTTGGAATTCTACCCGCGTTGATTTTCAAACTATCAACTGAAAGTATGTCAAGCTTCGGCTTTCTATCTCAGTTATTGTGACCAAGAGTTTATTAAAAACAAAAACAGACGAAGAAAATCGATTCTCGATTTTTAGCTTTATTCGATATTTAGCTCTATTGTCTAGTCAGTTTTCGTCGTGAAATTTCGGCAGTCGATGATTCCCCTTTTTTATATTTTTTTCGATCTGTGAACGAGACATAGATACCTCGCAAAGATCTGTTCGAGCATTATTTCGAGCGTTTCTTTTGTATATTGTTTAAAAAAAAAAATAAAGGTAGTAAGGACGCGGCGGCGAATAAAGAAAAAGTTAGCAAGGCCTTCTTTTCTTTTAACTTTTAAGCAATGTACTATGAGTATCTTAATCGGAAGCCTACTCTAAGAACGTTGAAAAAGAAAGGAACCCACACTTACTTAATGTGCGCTATGCAACTGAAAAAGGATACAAAAAACGAACATACATTTTCAAAAAAAAAAAAAAAAAAAAAACTATACATTTACAAAAAAAAAAAAACTATATAAAAATATATATTAATAAAAACAGAATCACTTTAATGAATTAGTAATTAATTAAGTAAAAAAAAAATAACTCTACCTTGGCTTAAGCGGCAAATTGTTACACATTCAAGTCAACAAATTCAAGAATAAACAGTGAATTCAGTCAAATATTAATAAACAAAGGAGTTTTCTTCTTTTTTTTTTTCAATTATATTTTGTTTTTTTTTTTTAATTTTAATACGAAAGAGGTACACATTAAACTTAAAAAATGTTTTTAATTTACAAAGAAAAAAAAAATAAATAAATAAAAAATATTCATTTATTTCGTAAAAAGTGTTAGGTTGTTTTTAATGTATGTGTATAAAAAAAACTTTCACATAAACTTTGTTTGAACAGTAAAAAAAAAATTAAAATAAAAATAAAAAGAGAGCGTTATATATAGGACAAAAACTAAAATAAGTTAAACTAAATACACTTACACGAGTAAAAAAGCAAGAATAAAAAAATTATTATTAAAAACATTTCATTATAACTTGAAAAAAAAAAACAAAAATAAGAAATAAAAACTTAAAAACAAATGCATACATAATTAAAAATGTGAATAGCTGCTGTTTTGTTGCCAATGATTTGTAATTCATTAATTTTTTAAATTTAAATTAGAAACTAAAATTAGCTGCTGGCAGTTGTATGTACTTCCGTTTTAACATATATTTAATAAAAATTAAAGTATAATTATAAAAAAACTTTACATGTGATGATTATCGGTTTTATTATTATTATTATTATTATTATTATTTTTTGCACTTAAAACTCAAATTCAAATTAATTATTATAACATATTATTATTAATTAATTAATAGATAAAAGTGTGCTTTTTATGGGATATGGAGGGTTTTACTGGTGTCTTCATTTTATTTTATTGTATTTTATATACTCTTTTTTTTTTGTTTTTCTTTTTAAATTATTTTATTTAACTAAATCAAAGGCCCCTACGTCCATATTGGCCAATAAATGAGCCGTCTTCATTCATACCTAATTTTATTTTTATATATCAATTTAGATGAGAATGGTAGCCACGCAGTAGTAGTCGTACAAATTGCAGTGTTGATAGGCACATTAAATTTTCGATGACGCAGTCGTTGATGAAATTCATGACATGAGTTTGGTATTTTTTTTATGTATTTATTTATTTTTTTTTTTGGTTTTCATTTTCGTTTTGATTGGAATATAAATAAAGAAACAAAAAACAAAAGAAAATTTGAAAGAAAAAAAAAAAAACATAAAAAACAAAAGCAAAAATTATTTAATAAAATATTTGGGAGGAAAATAATTTTTCTTTTTTTTGTTTAATTTTTGAAAAGGTTAAAAATTAGATTATTTACGTTGAATGAAAATGAGCACATGTGTGAGTACAATACAAGATGTTCCAAAACTAGGTAAAGCTGAAAGTAAACCTATTTCTACCCATCCCCCAGTTTGTATGCGTAACGATAAAGTAAATGATCCATTCACTCGATATATCTATCGTTCGTATATATATCACGTTTTGTTTTTTTTTTTGGTTTTGAACGGCCATTCATTTATTGAATCTTCCTGTTAATGGAATTTGCAATAAGCATTCAAATCTGATACCTGGTGATGACTGCCAATGCAAATTATCATACCTGTAGTGCCTATGCGTTTTAAACGAGCGTGTTTCTCCGCTAAGGAAAAAGAGCCAGGAAGAGGATTTGTATGACTTAGGACTTTAGCAACGTATCTGTTGGCATTTTTCTTAATTACGTCTGGCGGTATGATCAGAGTACTTAAATCCGTGTGAATATTTGAGTTTGTTATGCGGAGCGGGACATTTTTATCATGCGCAAGATCTCTGGCTGTTCTATCACATTCAAATCATATTCTTATACGATTTGATAGTAAATTGCAGTTAATTGCGCAGATAAAAAACATATGTCATCATATATGACGGATAGATGATTTTATTAAAACGTTCCAATTGGACATGCCGTTGATGAAATCATGTAATTGTACTAAGGAATCTGTAAGGATTGATTTAGACTATTTTTTTTTTTTTGATTATATAATTTAATCACCCAGGAAGTGTCCCCTATTCGTGATGGTCGCAAAGAAGTAAAAACGACGGGCAAGCGGCCGCCGCCTAGGGAGTGTTTGTCCAATTGGTAAGTGGGCTGAGCATTCACTATAACTATAACTAAAGTGAATTCTATCACATTGAGATTTAAACCCGCAAACACAGACGTGGTAGTCGTGATTCTTATCTACTTACTTATTCCCTGGCTGCAATCTTTTTTTTCCAAACCTATTTCAGCCCACAGATAATTACATACCCCGATAGACTCTGACTGCTTGCGTATGCTGTGTATTAGTTAATAGATGAAATGAATCAAGATTTCGATAGCAGTAAAATTAGCAGCAGCAAGCCCAATCGATTTATTTGGTTTTGTAAGGGTGTAAACTTCTAAGAGAGGAACAGGATGAGGATTTGAATTCTTATCTATGTTTTTCTTTATATGCGTATAAGGAAGGATGACAGAAGTCAGACGCATGTTTAGTCTTGTCGTAGGGTGACTGGGCATTCTGAGTTTTTTCAAACTTTATTACATGCAAGCAAACCTTTTATTTTGACGCGTTCTTTGCAGGCATAAGATCTTGGGATAAATAAAAAATATTAAAAAACCTTTAAGCTTGCAGCTTGTAAGTGATTCCGAAAGCTTTACTTAATGATTACTTTGTGTTTGCAAGAAATAATTAAATCGAAAAGGATTATGGACCAAGAAGAGGGACGGAGGGGCGGACACTACTTATGGTACAGCGCATATTAAGTTGTTGTCAGTGTAACACTTAGAAGGGTTTAGCGTAGACTCTTTATTATAGCGAACGATTCAAAAATATTTTCTGAATCGATTTAAGCACATCTCTCCACATATTGTTGTCTTCAACCTACAGGTCGCAAATTTTTGAGGAAATCCGATACGTTGAGCAGTTTCGGTCCAACAAATAAACATTATGGAAAGACGGTTGGATCGCACCATTATTACGCCCATTATCCGTGTAATAACGTATTTTGAAAAAGTCGTTGTATGAAAAAAAAAAATTGAATTCTTAAAATTGCTCGGAAAACTTCGTTGAAGAATAGTATCTCCACCCTATCAAATTGATGCGGAAAATTCGGAGTGAAGAAACAAATGTTTTCAACTTACTCTCAATGAACCTTTTCTACGCAAGGTAGCAGGCTTTTACGTTGGAAACAAGTCTACTTTTTAATATTTCACAGTGAGAAACGGCTCTTAATAGTAGATTAGCATAAATATCAAAGCTATGTCAAATTTGGATGATGAACTGCTTCTAGTCTACTTTTTTGCATCCCACTCCCATGAAAAATAAACTTTTATATGGCAAAAGGGTCGATTTTTTAATATTTTGCAAAGAAGATTAGTTCATCAAAATGAGCTATGGATCTGTTTTGTGAATCTCATCCCGTTTAAGACAAGTCTTTAAATGACAACAAGGTCTACATTTTAATGATTTATGAAGAAACAAACTGAATTATAACGTAATGCGTTCGATAAGAAGGTTATTTTTGATAAATTTGGACCACTGGCGTGGTTATGTGATGGTGAGGCTATCCTCTCCGCGAATGCTATCATTATCCGCATCAGTGAGCCGGGTAGGTATGAATCCCGACTACCAAGTCAGTGTTCGAAGATTCAAATATCAGTGCGGTAGAGTTTACTTTGCTCGTAACTGTAGTGAACGCTTAGTCGGTAAAGGGATGATTTTTCCTGATTGGGTACACATCCATTAGGCTGCGGCCATTACCTATCTATCTTTTTCTTTCTTTCTTTTTCCTCGCTTCTTTCTGACCGTGACGGCGCTGCGCGAATAGGCGACATTCCTCACTTGGAAATTATATATAATTTTTCGTACTTTATCACGAAAATAAATGAAGAAATGTATTACGCAAAGATTTGTACGACATTAACTGCAAATAATTTGAAATATGTGATCGATATAGCGAATAAATGGATTTCTTTATTCTATCTTAGCACACAGGTATGCCAGCTAGGTATGCCAGCTAGTGTAAATCCTACGAAGGCGAGAATAAGTTTTTTAGTTTTTTAAAACTGGAAATTATTAAAAATCGTGTGCCATTAAAAGATTGTGTTGGCAAACAAGTTTGAATTCAGTGGCTATTCATAGTGAAGTAACATTGTACTTAAAATTCAAGTAAAACGATAATTCAAGAGAGTGACAATGCGCTGTGACTTGTACAAGTGATGTAATAAATAATTAAAAGCATCTGAGGAGAAAATGTTTTGAGTTTAAACGAGAATACGGTAGAAAATTAAAGTATTTTTTTGTCTATAAACTGGTGTTCTCACCTCGTTATTAGAGACTACTAAACGTGAAAAAATTGAAGCCTTACGACTCTGCAATTATTGCAAACAATATATAATAATCAACATAATCAATAACAATCAGTATAATTTACTATAGTTTGATGTTTTCCTAAAGCCAAACCATAAACAACTGGGCAGCTCCCACAAAAAGGAGGAGGACGAGGAGGAGGAAAAAGGCAAGATTTGTCAGCTTATATTTCTCCAGGAATTATATTAATCCATTTTAGAGAATTTCGTATAGACCACATCGTGTCACATATACTCTTGTTATATATACTATGTAGTTCTTATTGCTCACAACCGTAAAATACAGTTTATCTTTAAGCTTACCTTCCATTTGGGACATGTATATTATGTTCCTACAAATTGTTATAAATGTATGGGAAAAAAAAGAGTTTTATAAAAAATTTCGTTATTCCCAATAGCTTCGCATAGCACATACTAATGAAGTACTTTAGGACTCTTTTTGTCGATTATATGCTTAAAGCTTACGTCCTTTTTTCTTTTCCCCTCTGAAGCTATCGCTTTGTTTGGTCTACATATGAATTACAATTTCATACAGTAAGTGTATCTCAGATTTTTAACAGTGTTCTGTGATTACATCCTACATCTACACCATTGGTGGTACACGTGTATATTATTTGTTTTTTGCGAATGTATGCAACAGCCAAGAGGACTTGAGACTCACTTTTTATTATACCAGAATCACTTTTTGAAGCGATTTAAATTTGTCTGTCCGTCTGTCTGTTTCATTCTTTTTGTATTCAACCCACAAGCCGCAAAATTTTGAGATATTTTGATGATATTAGGCAGACTAACAAATCGAGCACTTTCCATATAGTACCTTATTTTGAAAAGCCGTTATATGAATTACTGCATTAAGCGAGTTCGTGTAAAACATTTGTTGGGTTGTTCAGAGCAGCATTTTTTTTTTGTTTTTTGTCAAAATAAAACACGTTTCACATAATCATAAAGGGTTGAAATAGATAAATTTAACCTGCTAGAGATTTCATGAGTCATTATTCGACCATTTCCATCAATGAATGCCTTTATTTTCTCATCATCATCTCTAACTGCAAATGAATTTTGGCGCTGGCATTCTGTCAATGCATCTTCTTCATACATATCAGATAATCTTTTTCCTGTTTGAGTAGTATTTTTGCGTTTTCGACAGTAACAAAGCAAAATATGTCGAAAATGATGTTTTTCACTTTTCATATTCCAATGGACGGCAACCTAAAACTACTGCGTAGAATCAATCGAACTTTTTCACAAGTAAGCCTCGCTATAACACTTGCCAAAATATATAATGATTATGCGGCTTAAGTGTGTAGTTGGCTGTGAAAAAATGCAATTAACTGCTATCTTGGCGAAAAAAAAAACGAAATTACTTTCCGGACAACTTAATAAGGGTGAACTGTTTCACATTACGCTGTTTTTACTTGTTATTAATAAGGCGATTTTCCTAACATTTAAAGGGTTTATGCCAACAAATTTATTTGTAATATTTTGCAACCATTGCTAAGTTTTCACTGCGTCATGGTTAATATTGCGTGGAGAAATGAAGGTGCAAAATTAAGTATATATCTCAAAAAGAGGATAGTTAAACAAAGAAAGAAAAACTCCGAATCAATGTCTTACGTGATCAATTTGAAGAGTTCTATTCTACATTACATAACATTTTTTGGTCACACATAATCTACACGTCTTTATATTCCCATAAAACAAAACCATTATCAATGTGTATTTATATAGAAGACTACCATTATTATTATTATTATTATTATTAATGTTTTAATTACAATAAATCCAGTTTTTTAAACATTTAATACTTTCCAATGTTAAAACCAAAAAAAAAAAAAAAAAAAAAGGAGAAAATGAATTGAACAAAAAAAAAGCCACTTAAAGTTTAAAGTAAAGTTTTTCCAAAAGCACCTAGAAATTATGTTAGGTGTGACAGTTAACTTAATTCACAAACAATTTATGCGATCAAAGAAAACATAATAATTTCAACGGAAGCATGAAAAGTTCTATAGCCAAGTAGGAAAGTTTATCGTTAGTTACGCATTTGCTTATATTGTCTCGGGAAGAGATTTCATTTGAATTTGAGGCAAGCGTTCTGAGATGCAATTTTTTAGTTCTTCACCATCTTCCTCCTTACTGCTCAGGAAGTCTTTGCACTATTATTTATAAAGCAACCCCTAGTAAGCAAGAGTTTTTTAAATGCCCTTTAACTGAATATATAAAGAAGTGTGTGCGGGTGTTTTAATTGAGTTGAAAGTTGCTTTGTTACATTCTTCGGCCCATACATGTGCGTTGGAAAGTAGGTTCGAATTCATTAAATATTTTTATTGATATCGATAAAAATCAAAAGAATTATCCGAAAATTATAACGAGAAAAGAATATATCTGCGAGTATTGAGTTCAAGGCATTATCGGATCGTTCTTCTTCGAGAGTACAGCTGCTTAGGGCGATAACAGTTGATGAGGTTCACCTTCGCAATATGTAATCGAATTGTTTGCGTCCAAATTATAAGATATAGACGTTAATTTCAGCAAACCGGTGCCCTATGCAATACCGTCCGAGAAACAATTCAACCAATGTCGCCTTACTAGCCATATTTATTTAATACGGTATCACAAAAAACCGTGTTTTCCATTAAAGTTACTTCTTGTGCGAATTTTCTGATTTATATCCTTCTCTTGATAAATAACAAACTTGATCTTGTCACGTTGAGTTTAAAAATCATCCGTAGGCGAACAATCGATATAAACAAGGGCGTATTACTTACAACCTAATCGTATAAAGATACCATTTGAAAATTATAAGATGTAGGGCATGTATGCTTCGATATACGTTCAATATTTCGGGAGACTTGACTTCTGCTCTACCTCGTAAACAAATATCGCATACAAGTTATCGAGCTTGATATTAAATAATTCAACTCTAACCGAATACGACTGCTTCCTATTTTTATGGTTTTGAGAAAATTTTGGTTCCACTGTTTATAGTTAAGAGTTGCGCCCAAATGTTAATCATGCGGACGAAGACATAAGTATGGTTGAAAAGAGTCAAAATTTCCTGCTGATCCAGAATACATACATTTCACGGGATCTAAGAAGTAATTTTAAGTGATACAAACAAATGGACAAGTAGACTGTAACACCGTACTACCTTTAGTGGGGGTTATAAAAATATAGGTCAACACGTTCCAATCTGTAATCTTTTTTAAATGAATGCAATTTCTGGCTTGCTTAGTTTGGTTTTACAAAAAAAAAATAAACTTTCCAGACCACTTTTTATACTATATGTCACTTGTGGTACATAGTTTGTGTGGATGTATACAATACCCAGAAGGACTACCTTTTATTTTAATGATCGATTCGAAAATCATTTTGTGAAATGATCGGAGCTTGTCTGTCTGTCTGTTTGTCTGACTTTTTTATGTTCGATCTACCGACCTGAAGATATTTTGATGAAATTTGTTGCACTGTCGTGTTTTGATCCAAAAACGAATGTTATTGAAAACGGTTCGGAGCGGACCATTTTTTCGACCACTTCGCCTGTACCGCCTTATTTTGAAAATTCAATATATGTACAGCTGTAGGGTTATGCGTGGAATTTAATGACGGACCGTGGCCCACTATAGTGTTTTCACTTCTTAAAGGTAAATTATTAAATTCAAAATTTTTGCAACCGCTTCCTCCGTGGCGTTAACTTTGACGTTTTTTAATCACACAATTGACTATCTATGCAATTAACACCGCCAGAAGATTTGATGTATAAAATTTTAAAGCTTGATGTCGACGCAACAAACAATGTCGATAATACATAAAACAATAAAAAAATTTTTTCAAACCAAGCTACTACGAATTAATGTTTAGTGTGAACTGAGCCGTTTTGAAAGGGTTTTTCATGCAAAATAAAATAAACTTAAAGATTAAAAAAAAAAAAAATTACCTCGAATATTACAAAAATGTTTGTTTTTAATGAGAGAAGGAAATTATAAAAAATATATTTTCAAAATTAATTTCTTAAGACCACTTGGAGAAGAATAGTAGAAATAGTAGATTAATGTTCATATAAAGTAGGTAAAGGTGTCACTTTGATCACGGCTGAGCTCATTTTCAACAACAACGCAGTTACACAAACAAAAAATATATTTAATAAAAAAAAAAAAAAATTATTAAAATATTTAAACGAAAAAAGCGAAAATAACTTAAAATTTACCTGTATCACCATCACCATACTCGGCCATGGAATCTGTATCACTTTCCAGCCCTGGTTTTGCTGAACTAACCGATTGGCGGCCGGCGCTTTTATTATCCAAACTATTAAAGAGAGAAATCAAAAATTTTCAAATGATTATGAAAGAAAATTAATTGATCTCTGTGAGTTTAATTACGGTTGTGAGTATTCGTGGAAGCCGCCCTCGTCGGGATAGTCGCGTCTGCCATTCTGCATTTCGCGATCGTGTACGTCATATTTGCCTCCACGATTGCGTCGTATTATACAAATAATTATAAATAAAATTATAATGATGGCTAAAGCCAACATCATGCCGATAAACCAGCCGGCATTTGCGAGGTTTTCATTGGGCACTTTAATTGGTCCCTCCACGCCATTTGTATCGATTTCTCGTGTAGCACTTTCCGTAAAGAAATGACCATCCACCGCTACCACGCGGAATTCATAAACGGTATCGGGATCCAGACCAGCGATTTCTTGATAATCTCGATTTTTTTCTTCAGGAGCGTTCGTCCATTCAGTCTCTCCTTTGATTCTACGCACGAACATGAATGGAATAAATAGGTCATTGTTACATTGTTACAAATCCGTTAATCGTGATTTACCTATATTTGGTAAAGAAATGAGTACCGGCATGACCTTCTGTGTTTGGTTTCCAATTAATACGAAACTTAGCTAATCCATTTTCCGATGGTTGTTGCTCGAAATCAAAGGCCGGAACAGCTGGCTCTTGGGAATCCTCGGCCAATGTCCGTTTTTCAATGAAATGACTATTTAATGAGAGGACGAAGAAGAAGAAGAAGGGAGAAAAAGAAAAAAAAACGTTGCATAATTTGATATAGGAATTATTGTCAAATGAATCGAACTTACTCGGTGCCTTCGCCGGCTTTGGTAGTGGCAGTTATTGAAATACGATACTTAGTATTGGGCTTCAGTCCGGCCATTTTCATTGAAGTTATCCGCGGATCTGTGATGTGCGGGTCATATTCACGGCGTTCACCCACATAGCTATTTTTCACTTCCTCATAGTAAACTTTGTAACCGGTTAATTTTCCATTAGGATTTAAAGGTTTCTTCCATACCAACCAGAATGCTGATGAGCCCATAGGATAAGCATCTAGAGATTGTACCGGCGAAGGTACTCCTTCAGGGGTGTCAAAATCTATAACCGCACTTGGTGGACCATTGAAGCGTCCATTATGCGCTAACACGCGAGCGAAATTCTTAGAATCCGGTTTGAATTGCGTTACTAAAGCTTGATTTGAATCACCCTTTACATGAATTTCACGTAGACCTTCTTCCCCCTCCTGCTCAGTCCACGTTTGAATTTTATAACCTTTAAAGTGACCACGTACCGACTTGGGACTTACAGGGTTCCAACCTAAAATAGCTGAAGTAGCGCCAGTCACTTGTATCATGCTGAAATTAGTAGGAGCTTCCAGAGGACCTAAAAAACACAGAATTACAAAAAAAAAAAACACTAAAGAAACCGAAGTTTAAATACTAACGATCTTCCCCAGAGTAGCCGATGATCTCTTCAGCAGCCACATTGGCCTCGCCTCGTTCGTTTATGGCGGCTACCTTAATGACATATCGTTCAAATGTTGGCTGGTCGGTGATTAACAAACTGCTTTGCTTCCAGTCATAAATGTCTTTGTTCTCCCATGATGCTGCGGGTATATCACGTTTCCATGATACGCGATATTGAAAATTAGGTGCGTTATGTTCGATTTCCGGCATAGGCGTCCACGTAATTACTAAATTATTTGGCTCAGTGCCTTGACCAGCTACATTATCTGGATTCTTGTACGGCACATCCGGTTGAGTAATACAAGTTTGACTGTGACCCGATGGTGGGGAAGAGCCGATTTTATTATAGGCTATAACACGGAACGTATAATTTGACCAAGGCGACATGTCGACCATAAACGAGAAATCTGTGGAAGGTACTTTTTCGAAAGCTACATCCCAAGTGGCTGGCGTAAAGGAAGTATTATATTGTATGGTATAGTGGAGGATAGGAGAGCGATTATCGCCCTGAGGCTCCCAGGTGATATCCGCATGCCGAGGCAAACAACGTACATGGGTAAGTAAAGGTGCATTCGGTACATCTTGAACAATTAGATTAGCTTTAGCTGAGGCCTCATCCAGTTCTGTGCGGGCCATACAAGTGTATTCGCCTGAATCCAGTTCAATAGTCTTCGCAATAGTTAAAGAATTGTCATTTGTCTTTACAAATCGTGCTTCGGCTTCGAAATCGATTTGCTGAGAATCCTTCCACCATTCTATAGTTAAATTCAAAGTGTCGTCATGAGCCTCATTGCAACGAAATGTGGCTGATTGACCGGCAGCTACTTCGTAATTCTGTGGTTTTTCAGTGATGCGTGTGTGCTCTTTAACAATAAGTGAACCATTCGCGGATTTTTCGCCAAATTTATTCTTCGCGTAGCAAGTGTAGACGCCGGCATCGTTGAAATTTACCTGCTCTATTTTTAAGTCACCTGAAGGCATTACAGAATAACGACCACCGGTCAATTCTAGACCATTGCGTATCCATTTCACTTGAGGCTTGGGTGCACCAAATACTCGACAACGCATTGTAATGTCTTTACCATCTACTGTGGCTTCTTTACGTGGCGGTTCTTCGATTTCTGGTGGCAAAGCCAACACGTTCAAATAGACATCTTTATAGACATAGCCCAAGGAATTGGTAGCATTACAGCCATAGTTACCAGTGTCTTTCTTCACCAAATCACTCAATATAATGCGATTAGTTTCTACTGTACGTCTGGTATTGGGTGGCGACTCACTAATCGGTTTACCGTTGTGTATCCAATGTATAGTGGGCTCTGGAAAACCAACGGCCTCGCAACGGAACTCAACAGTCTCATCTTCGGCAGCATTTTGTATTTCCGGTTCGACAGTGAAATATGGTATGGCATGAATTTTTAAATTAATCGAATACGATTGAGCATTTCCCACACCATTGGAGACGTCGCAAGTGTAAGAGCCGGCATCGTCGAAATTCACATGACGTATAACTAGCGATTTACCATAATGACCTTGGGTAATTCGATCACTCCAGCTTATAGGTTGGCCATCTTTTGACCAAACCGTTTGTGGTAGAGGTGTACCACCATATATGCAAAACAATTCAACGCGCTTGCCTCGTAGAGCAACTTCATTTTTTCTAGTAACATATTGACGTTTAGGGGCATTTTTGTTTTGACCCGCACTAATACCCGTTTGCTTAACATCCAAGAGTACCCGATTGCCTATTTTATATTCATTACGAAATACAGAAGTCGCTGAACAAGCATAATAAAAATCATCCGAAGCGTCATCGCGGGTCACATTCGAAAACCACAAAGTGCCCTCAGGATCCAAAGTCATGCGTGAATTGTTAATCGATTTAATGCCACCATCAATGGATTGTTGTATTAACCAGTTAACTGTAGGCTTGGGCCAACCGTCCGGTGCCTCGCATTGCAACGAAAATGGTTCACCTTCATTGGCTTCCACCGTCTTGGCAGCCTCATCTTTGAAAGCATTCAATTCTGCCTTACGCACAAAGACCGAATTGGAGGTAGCTATACCGTATTCATTTTCTGCGAAACATTGATATTGACCCAAATCTTCGTCTTTAGGCGAAGTTATGACCAGTGTACCACGTCCGGGCTGTTGCAGCATACGATTATCATATGCCTGCCAATCAAACTTTTTGCCATTTTTTATCCAACGATATCTGTTAGTATGAAAACAAAATAGAAAGGAAAGGTTTCTTTACTCTTTAATAATTTTCACCAAAATAGAAAGCATTGTGTATACCCCCATCATTAACCCTTTTATTCGGATGTCAATTCATTAATCTTTACAACAAAATATCGAAACACATTTTCAAGCGTATTCTTCAAATATAGTCAAATATAGTCAAATAATGTAACAATCAATACGTTTGTGTTTATGTGCATCTGTCTGCCTGTTTATCCATAACATAACGATTCATTCGATTGCATTGCCCATTAGCTTTACCTCCCATTGACCCACATACTCAAACCTAAATATTAAAGAGAGCCTTACCATCAACCATCAACCATTTACGTGTAGCAGCAAATTCGTTTAGAGAAATTCATAAACACTGATATCTAAACATTGTAAACAATTCGATGAAGCTGGTCCTTAAAAGTCTCTTTCATTCAGCTTAGTTTTCAGAGAACTTTTTAATGAAAGATATAAAATTTTTGCAACATTTTCAAAACTCTTAACTATGAGATCGAAAATCGAATATCGAAGATTTCATTTTCAAGGACTGTTCTAATATTAATGCATAAATTAATGTGTAGCGCTAGGGGCAAGAGATATTCGCAGTGAACAAGTTTATAAATTTTGAAACAATATATGACAGGAAAGAAAGCATACGCGTAGACAGAGAGGGAGAGAGAGTGTCGGTGAGTGGTTTGTACACATTTGCAATTCCGTCCATCATGGTTTTTGTACGATGGGATAGGAAATGTGTACGAATTAGCATACAATGAATATTGAATTCGGATGAGCTTAACTTTCTTTTCTAATATGCATTAAGTTTCTCTCACTCATTTGAAAAATGCCATTAATTTGTTAAATAAAACATTCAGCATACGAAAGCATGTATTGGTATTAGCATAGAATTTTCGGTAAACCTTTTAATAAATTGTAATAATTATATCGCATAGTTTATCTTGCATTCACGAAAAAATTATTCGTGCATAACCTTTATACGGGAATCGAGGACGTTCGCTTTTTCCAACAAGCTCTCTAATTGCGAATCGACCAATTATGAGCATCAAAATATTTGATTTTCTTTTCTTTTCTTTTCATGCATCCGCAATCTACCCGGTAAGGGGCAAAAAGCTGTAGACAGTGATGGTTGAACCTTTTGATTACTAACCTTCTTAACAACTATGTTCTCTTCGAGATTTTATACGCCGCGATTCCATTTTCATTTAACTTCTTCTCGGAATCTCTTCGCTCAACATTTTAACAATAGAAAAAAATAGTCTTTTTGAAAAGATGGCAAGAATTACTACCCGTTGGTAAGGAACAAAACGAGTAGAAATATTATAGTCGGACAAAGCCAGCTATAAAATAAAACGCCTTGCGCCGCTTCTTCCAACACAATTTTTCAATTCCATTTGTGATGAAATCAATAGAAATTACATGTTGTCTCCATGCGAAGGCATGCGTTTCAAGATAATCTTTATATGAGAGGTGATAAAAAACGGGATTTAAATTTTGACAAATTGATGTTCTTGCTAGAGAGGTTATTATTCGTTACCTATTTTCATCATAAGGTATACCTCTGTTGCCATATAAACACATATTTTTCATAACAACTCTTATACGGATTAGGATCCAAAGACGGAGATTTGTGTGACTTGTGATGTGCAATTGCTATTGTTGAACCATTTGTCTAAAATTAAAAATGTCTGCCTTTATTTTTCGTAGGAACAATTATGTGCAGGTCCATCCATGCCGAAATAGTATCCATTATCGAATTTCATGAAGAAAATTTCAAAGTTGAATTTTTTTTTTGCCATAGAAGAGCTTTTCAAAATAAGGTATTATGTGAGAAGTGATTGCAGAAGTAGTGCAATCTAAGTGATTTTCAAACAGCATTCGCCAGTGTATTCAATTTTGTTAAAATCAGTTAAAATTTACGAGGATTAGTGCTCGTGAACTGAGATCAGACAGGCAGAGAGATAGAAGCTTAAATCGATTTAGTATTTGATATTGAATCGATCGATATAATAGAAGGGGGCTCTTTAGCGATAGCTCAAGCCGTTCTTAACTAGCTGAACATGCCCTGGCATCACAGATCGTGTAGGCTATTTAAAGCTAATCGACTTCTGTCGCGCTTTGCATGGAACTTATATGCATTAAATACATTCTGTGTAAAAGTAAAGTAATTTTTTCAAAGGTATGGTGCCATCTATTGGTGGGGTTTTTTAGTTGGAAAAGTGCATCCTTCATTAATGTACATATTGCCATGCGTTGGAGAATATTTCGCAAATTCTTTAAAATGAAATTAAAGTTAATTTTAGATCTTTTATGAAATCGGTTAGATAATGAAAATGCATCCAAACGTATTATTAGTTGTTATCAGGTAAAGCACACTTGTATGCATGTACCATTTAATGTGAACTGTAAACAGCTTTACAGTATTTTTGAAAAATGAATAAAAATGTTGACCTTTTTTCTGACTCCTGAGCTGCTGTTGCTGCTGCTGCTAAGAATGTTCTTGTCCAGGATGAATGACTACTAAATCGAGTAAGTAACATGATTATCTCTCTTTGCTTTCCATATTGTTATTACAAATTTCTTACTAGTTGCTTTCATGCATCATCATTATCGTCATCGTCATCGTCGTCGTCATCGTCATCGTCGTTGTCGTCGTCATCATCATCTCAATTGTAAGTGTGATTGTAACGTTATTATTACGCTAGAATGCTTGTTCGGTTCATAAGTTTCAGACAATTTACTATAAAATTAATATAAATTCTTACAGAGTTCATTTTAGGTTTAACAAGCACTAGTGCTGCTTGCTGTGGTTGCAAACATTTAAATTATTTTTAATACAAATGAATTTCATTTTTCATTTTTTATTTATTATTATTATTGCATGTTTTTTTTTTTTCTTATCCGGCTTTTCTCTACAAGAAATTTTAAATTTTTTCTTAAGAGCCAAGAAAAGGAAAAAACTTTTCCATAAATTAATTATGCAAATTTAGAAAGACCAAGTTGGAGGTATTTTATATAATGCACATAGTTTTTTTTTTTTTTCTGTAGTTTTCAACGATTTTTCTTCTTTTTTCTTTTTTTTTTTTGCTTACCAGTTTATAGGTTAAGCACATATAAAGCACAGGAAATACATAATGGGAATTAAACGAGGTTTATTTCATTTTGTATGCGTTATACTGTTACATATATGCAAAAGTAATTGTTATTAATTGTTTCAAGAAATTAGGAAGACAGAGAGAAGAAGAAACAAAAAAAAAAAAAAAAAAATGAAATTATAGTCGTTCTGAGGCGTACCAGTAAACATCCATTATGTAAATATAAAATCTTTACCTCGCTCTAACTGGGGATTGCTTCGTTCGTGAACTTGCAGTTAGTTCTGATTAATCTTTATATCAGTTTATATAGACCGATTTCGCTTATAAATTGCACACACACACCATATTGGCTTTTTTTCAAATTTTTGCAATTTTTTTTTTTTTTCTTTTGTGGTTTACTATTAGATATGTTTGCATGCGAACCGCGCCCATTTGTAGTTCTTTAACACTAAGTCGACTCGAACTCTTCTTATGCCGATTAGGAATATATATAACATTTTTTTGAATGTTACAGATGCTATGACCGAATTATAATGTTTTTTATTTTTTTGCTTTCAGCGTAAAAAACAAAATGAAGCATACATTTAATTGAGCGTATTATGCACTTTACCCTAAAGAGGAACACTTGAAGCAAAACAAAAGTTCAAACTTAAATTAGCTCAAGCTTTTCATAATTTTAATTAAATAATTACAATTTGAAGTTAATATGATGTACACACACAACAAACATCTGAGAAATATATGCTCGATGAATATTCGACATTTACAGGCGGGTTTAAGATCTAAGATTTTTTAACAGAGTGAGTCGATTCTTTTATTATTTACAATAACCGATCTAGTGTGTCGTCCTCTTCAAAAAAAGAGTATTGACCTTTGACGGGGAAGCGTGTCTTAAGGAAATATTTCTCGTTATGTGATGACGTTGTGAATTGGAAGCCTAGCGTGGAAGTTATGTGTCGCATGTTCATTGCTTTCAATTTAAGTTTCGAACGCAGGTGCAAGTCATTGTTTTGGTGTCAGGTTTCGTGAGATAATTAACTTTTGAAAGGAAAGCCTAATCGGTACATGCAGGAACGTTCTTCCGCGTTTCTTTTGGTGAGGGCGTTTTTCCGCCAACTTGAACGTACCTGCACTGGTTTTTCTAAAACAGTTTTCAGTACGCTCTCGAGTCAAAATTTTTAAAGGGCAGAAAGCTACAATTCTTGTAGCATATTTATACGCTACATTATTTGTGGTATAAGGTCAGTTTTCGAGATATGGTCACTTCAAGTCTTATAAGAGGTAAAAAGATTAACTTGCAGTCCATCCACTTATTAGAATAAACTGAAGTTCTTTCTCAAATTGTGCGGTTGCTTAAGGAACGGCGTGAACGACCACACTGGATTTACAATTCTGTACAGATTATCTGCAAGTCCAGCTAAATCCCTAATTAATTAATGAAATACTTTGCATATTTTATATGCATTAGTAGTTCGATATGGTGGGTATCAAAATTTCACCCTACGGCGAGTATAACGTTTCTCATATATTAAAAATATTTGTACTGAAATGCACGTCGACTATTCGAATAATCCTCATAATGATTTTCTCATAAGTTTTACACCCACCACTGTAAGATGTGGGGTTCAATAATTTTGTTTTTCTCCGTAATGTACGTAACACCCAAAAAGAAGCTTTAGAGACGGCGTGAAATGTTCAAGTTGATTTAGCCATGTCCGTTCGTCTGTATGGTGTGTATTGTTGACACTCTCTTGGTCGCAAAAATGAAGATATACACTTCAAATTTGTTAGAAATTTTGGAAATTTCTGCATGCAGGTTGGTATTTAAAAGTTGGTAAAATCGATTGGAGCGGAAGCGCGCAGTGGAGCGTAAACTGCATGCAACTCCGTTTTTCTTAACATGAATTTTTGGATTTTTTCTCGTTACTCGAAAATTATAAAAATTAGAAGACTGAAATTTTCCACATTTACTTTACGAAGCACTCTCCTTCGCGGAAAGCGGAAAACATTCGCCATGCCCACACAAAGTTACAACTGATTAAATTCGGTTTTTTTCACTTTTTTGAGGTTTTCTGCTTATTTATCGTAAGGTAATCAAGATCGAATGTTTAAAAGTATTTTGCACACTCCTTAAATGAAGTTAGGCTGATGAAGGGTTAATTCTAAAACGATATGGTAGATACCGCGATTAATTTTTTCTTGATAATAACAGCGATATGGGTATCAAATAAAAGAACTTGGAGAGAAGAATACGAAAAGTGTGGGGGGTTCCCCATTCGGCCCCCGCTGAATATAACTTTCTTACTTGTTTTATTGAACAATAACAATAACATTTTCGATTGATCGCAAACACGTTCGTCTTCATTCATAATGGCTCGCAATGAGGGCGGTAAGCCGTTCCAGCGAACACTTATAAATTATTATAAGTGATCGATATATATCCCTTAAAAACATTGATGATCTGTATCCTTTTCCTTAATTAACTTTACATTTCAAGCATTGTAATAATATGTTTTAATTTAAAGATTTAACAGACCTGATCTAAATAAATGTGTACTGAAAAATAAGAAAAAAAAAAAAATTTTTCTATGCCGAATAAATGCTTTATTATGATAACAAACACATGCAGGCACATTCTCATTATCTCAGCAAAAAAAAAAAAAGACATTATCTACGCATACGTCTGTTAATCCCTGAACCGTGAAACTTGATTTATTCTATGCATTAGTAGTGCAAAACCGAAATGTGAGCGATGCACACATTCTCATATATATAAAATAGACATTCATAAGGCATGTTTATCAATAGAGAGAATCATGAATTTTTATGCAAATTATACGTTTCTCAATAAATAAAATATACAAAAACCGCATCCCTTCATATAATGGAAAATAAGATGCGGTTGAGTGGAAGAGTTACTACAAAAAAAAAAAAAAAATTACACCGAGTGTCGCGTGTCAATTTCCTTTTTTTTTTTTTTTTTGAAAAATGTATTTCATGTATATGTCCAGCCATATTGTTGCGATACAGAATTCTTAATGGGATTGAAATCTATTCGGCTTGAAACGAACTGTTCAATACTCGCTTTGCTTGTTTGTCGT
This sequence comes from Glossina pallidipes, assembly GCA_000688715.1. Classification (NCBI taxonomy): domain Eukaryota; kingdom Metazoa; phylum Arthropoda; class Insecta; order Diptera; family Glossinidae; genus Glossina; species Glossina pallidipes. Next base: position 1,490,945 of record KK499811.1, read on the forward strand.
TACTTTGTATTGCCAAAGAAAATTAATGACTGAGCAAAACAACTTTGTTTAGTTTCAAATTAAGTTTTTCTTAAGGTCTTTTTTTTCTTCTATTTCAATAATATGCGATAAGTGTACCTTAGTTTAATTTGAGTTGTATTTGCAACTAAAGTTATTTTAATAATCATTTAGGTTAGAAACGAAACTGTGGAGATATGCGATTTCTTTGCTCTCGAGTGTGTATATGTATATACATATATATGCATACACTATATGGAAATTATTTTTGTCGAAATTATTTAGGCGCGGTCAATTTTTTTCATTCCTGCGCAGAGATGCTACAGCATCGCCCATAGAATATGCGTTCAAACTTTTGCACATTTATTCGCTATAGTTTCTGAGTAATGAGCAAAAAAGCAATTTTTCATTCCCTTTGAAAAACAGAGGTGTTCTCAGTTTATGTGGTGCTCTGAGCGTGTCCTTCAATCGACTTGGTCTATTTTCAACGTACGTGCAAGAATTTCCAATGCTTCTGCCAAATCTGAAGTCGTTAGCTCCAATTTTGCGGCCAGACGAATGTTTACAACAGATATTACATGGACGGACAGACGGACAGACGGACATGCTTAAATCGACTTGAAATTTGATGCCGATCAAGAAATTATATACTTTGTGGGGTCTCTGATGCTTCCTTCTGGGCGTTGCAAACATTTTGACAAAATGAATATACCCCTTATTCTTCGATGATAGGTATAAAAATAAACATATGTTGCCTATAAGAATCCCTAAGACTTTAAAAAATAAATGCATGTTTAACGGTTGTGCCGAGTCCACGTAGAGCAGACTTCGTTTTAACAGGTGGCAATGCCCTTCTCAGAAGTTTCAAGGCGATTATGATTACTCTAAAGTCACGAAAATGGGCACGATCCATATACTTGCCACCGTTGTAGTAATTAAGCTAAGACATGGTATCACCCTGTTTGCAATCAGGAATCGTGGTATTAACACGTTTATGTCCAGATATCTACGTCAAAATTTAGAGACAGTTGTACTTCCTTCCGTCTAAATCATGTATTAAAATGAATAGAACGCAATAAAATGCTTACGCGTGCCCGATTTACATATCAAATTTACATTTAGAGCCTACACATACAATGGTCTTGTGTAACTAAATAATCTACAGAATTTGTGTAGCATAATTCGACACGTAACATACAGGAAGATGAGACTATTAGACTTTTTAACTTTGCTATCAACTATTGCTGTTGTAATGTTACTTACTTTCTGTTCTTAAAGTAACATTGAAACACAAATTCGATGTATTTATACGTTCATAGTTAGTCTTTCTTCTTCTTCTTCTTCTTCTTCGTTTTCTTTCACATTTTTTTTGTTTATTTAGTCTACGCACAGTGAACCTGGCTACAGCATGTGGTTAATTTTATATATTCGCTTTGTGCATTGCACGAAGCAGTTATTGTAAGTTGAGGTTACGAAAATTGTCTACATTTAATCTGCTTTTGCGGCTAATTATTATGTTCGGTAACCTTAGCTTTGAATCAAAGCTCTTTGAATGTAATTTCCTTGTAAATGTATCAATTTACACAATTTATGTTAAAAGATTAATTTCCCTTATGCTTACATATATATACATATTGTAGATAATTGATATTACATAATAATAATAATTCTTCTCTTACTTTTATATCTCTTTTCCCGTAAGGGAATTAAAAAAGATTATATTATTAGTAAAATGAAACACTTTATGAAATATTCATTATTCGAAAAATGAATATCAAGTGAAAGCATTTGAATATAAATTAAAGCGGACGTCCACCCAAATTTTTATAAGTGTATAAAGGTGAAAAGAGAAAGACACACACACAACGAGAAAGAGAGAGAGAGAGAGAGAGAGAGAGAGAGAGAGAGAGAGAGAGAGAGAGAGAAGGAAGTTGCACGAATGGTAGGTATTCAGGATCAATCTACTTATCGTGTAACGTGCACTTGATATCATAATTTACACAAAAAGGGGGAAATTAGTATTTTCGTTAACTGTGGACTCTCATTGAAACGAGGGAATCGACTGTAACAGCCTAAAAGAAGGCATTTTTAGACAAATTTTCATCGATTGGTAGGTAATAAAATAATCACAATTGATGAGGTTGCTATACATATAATTTCAAATATTAAAAAACAAATATTTTTAAAAAATATTCAAAAAATTTCCAAAAAAATATTGAGAGAATATTCCTCGTGCTGGTTCAAATTTGAACTTAATAATAAAAAAAAAAATTAATCTATGAATGAAAATGTGCAAGTTTTCAACAAACAAATAATGTTTCAATTAATTTATCGAAAATCATTGTCGTGCTTGTTCTCAAAGTATTATCATAAAAATACTGCTAAAAATTCGAACGGAATGAATCAAAATTGTTGGAGTTGCTATATTCCGAAAATCAAACTTTGTAAGCAATTTAAAAAATGAAACGGATTTTCTACAAATTTTACAGCTAGACTTTTCATTATGACCCATTATTTGAACGTAGGGAGTAAATTTTTTCTTCTTCTTCTTTTTAAAACGCACAAGTCAGCCTTGAAATCGCATTGTGTATACAGATTCTTAATCAGTATTTGAAGTTTTGAATTGATTTTGGCATTTCTGTCCATCCGTCCGTCGTAAACATTTATTTGAACGCAAAAAATAAGAGATCGACTTTAAATTTGCCAAAAACTTTCGGAATTCTTACGTATACAGTTCCCAACAACAACTAAAAACAGTTATGGTTTCTAAGCTTTTTGCTCATTACTCATGATGATAAAAAAATGAAAATTTCTGTAGGATATCGCACAGTATTAAAAAGTTACGATATTTTTTTTTTTCTTGCTATTCTCTTTTTAAGGTAAAGATAGTGGATGTAATAAGTACGATTATGTAGCCAAATATAATTTTCTAACTTATTTACGGTTTTTCCCTTTTTCTCAAAATTTCAATTTTAAAAATCGTGTGAAATCACAGATGTGTAAAACGAGTATACTGTACAGCGCGGGAAAGAAGTGGCAAATATTAAACAAAACAACTTAATTGGAATATTACATCACTTCTATAGCCATTGCCGAAGGATGAGGGATATACTCACTTTGTCAATACGTTTGTAACGCTCAGAAGAAGGAAGCTTCAGAGACATCACAAAGTATGCATTTTCCCAATCAACATTAAATTCTTAATCGATTTAAGCATGTCCGCCTGTCCGTCTGTGTAATGTCTATTGTAAACATTCTCCCATTGAAACATTGCAAGTTCTTGCACGCAGATTGGTATTGAAAATGGGCCAAATCGGTCGAAGGACGCGCCTGCAGTACTACGTAAAATGATGAAGCTTGTGTTTCTCAAAAAGAATAAAATATTGTTTTTTTGCTCATTACTCGTAAACTACAACAGATAAATCTACAAAAATTTGACCGCATATTCTATGGGCAATGAAATAAATCGATTACGCCTATTTAATTTTGTAGTGTGTCTGTGATGCATTAATTTTTTTTTCAAAATTTTAATAAAGCACAGAAGCAAGATTCAAATTTTTTTATTATTATAATTATTTTTTTTTTTATCAATAGTACGATTACTAATATGGAACTGAAATTTTGTACCGGTGTCGCTTAACAGTCTCTGTATATCCTTTCCCTCTCTCACTTTCCCTATCTTTTTTTTTCCCTCTATACACATATATATATCTGCATGTGTATGTTCTCGAGCAGTTGCTTAACTGAACCATTTAATGAGAGATCCTGCCTTACTGTTGGTTTGTGATGGCGAATGCGCCCGGATCGTTTCAAATTTATTTCGGGTTTTTCTCGAAATCGTCCTTTTATCTCAATCACGACAGAATTAGGGCTGCCTTTTTTTTACCATCACATTTCTAGCCCTTAGAAACATGCTTTGAAAAATTGAATTCATAATGTTTTGTATATTTTTGAAGAGCAGACAAATCAAAATTGGTTGTGTACGACTAGGATTTGATTGTTACACGGCCACAGTTGCATAAAGAGAGAGAAAATGGAAAACTGAAATTCACATTTCATGGTTACTTCGTCGAATTGCATTAAAAAGTTTGGTGTGAGAAAAGCCAAACATGGTGATGTAGAATTTATAACAGATGTCGATAAAAAAAAAAAAAAAAAAATCTGATGTTCATTTTTATGAGGGCCAAGTGAAAGGTCAATGTAAATATGGCCGACCTCATTGCCGGGCAGATTGAGTTAATAAAATATTGGCTCAAAGGCTCAAGGCAAGTATAGCTTTTTTTTTTTTGTTTAAAGAAATTTTTCTTAAATTTTTTTTGCAGAAAAAACCTTTTGAAGGCATGCACTTCTTGGCTTCGCTTTTCATTTAAGTATTTAAGACGCTTGGAGATGTTCCAGGACATGCAAGACGCAAAGTTTTTGTTCTTCGAAGAAAGTTTGATTTTGTTTTGTGTTCCTATGAGTAAGACTATAGTGTTCTTAAAGTTTTAGTTCTTTTTTTTTTCTTTTTTCTTTTACATATCGTTTGTATGTCCTTCCCCTTGATCAAACACTTATTTGCTATTATTTTCTCAACAAAGACAAGAGGAAGAATTGTATTTTGGTTGTGTTAGCTTTAGACCCAAAGTAAACTGAATGACGTATACATGTATATATATATATATATATATATATATATATATAAGTGTGTGAATAAAAATCAATACATATCCTTTTGTTCTTTTAGTATGCTTTTATTGTATTATGTTACATGCAATGCAATGCATACACATATAAATACTTAATGTTTTATAAAATGATATAAAACTTTTCTCTTTTTTTCTTTTTTTCAATTCTTTATGTTATTCATTGCGAGTGATTATAGGAAATTTGAAATTGTATACCATTTACGAGACGCGTACCACTACTAAGTAACTTGAAACTACGTCAGCATGACACACTCTCTGTTACTAATGCCTGCGATTCAATAACGTCAACAACATTTATATTATGTTCCTTGTGAGCTGCCACACAACGTGAATGTTGAGTGTTCGCGTTTTTTTTTTTTTTTATTTTCATTTATTTCTTTCCTATGAAAAAAAAAAAGGAAGCAAAAAAACAAAAGCAAAAGGCAAACAAGGACTTTGCGGAAAGTTCCACTTGCTATGACTCGTTGCTTTAGTTGACTTTAGTTGGCTTTTGTTCTTTGCGTTGTTTTCTCTTTATTGGCCTCATTTAAACCGACAACAATTGTAAAACGTGCTCATAAGTTCTATACTACACTTCTTATAGCACATTATGACAGATGACTCATCCATCGACATAGCTTTTAAGGAAGAACGGGGTAGTTTCCGTTTTTATATATATATAAAAAAAAAATAATAAGAAGGTTGTAACAGTAAAAAAAACTTGCAAATCGGAGCTTAATTCCTTCTTTTTTTTTTTCCTTTTCTTTTATTGTCGCAGTCGCTTAGTTGTGCTCGATCCGGTAAATCGGTATTTTCAGATGAGCGACCGGAAGTAGACGGTATATTCGAGTTGTCAATACGTTCGTTGGATTTGATAAGAGATTATGTATCAGGTATCTGCAAATCGTCTTCTCTTCCTGCCTAGTAAATTTTAAGTGCCATCTCCTTGCAATTCTTACCAAATTCATCTTATTTTACGCAGGTTTTCAATTTGGAATCACTATGCTTTTCTACTGACCAGGTCTTGAAGTCTCTTAAGTGCGACTTGTTATCTTTACAAGTTACAAAGCTATTTCAGATATTCCCCCTTGAGCGGATATAACTTTTTATTGCTTTTTACTATATGCAGAACTGTAAACGTCACATGTTATGTAAACGTATGTATGCTATCCTATGATTGTTAAAAAAAATAGATTCGTGGAGCGGTAACTTTGTCATTAAAAATTGCTTTATCGTTTTCAAACTGTACTCCTTTCAGATTTATACATTTTTGCATATGTTTGAACGTATGTTGTCTTAGTAATTTTTCCATTCCGCTCGGGACACTTCTTCTTGCTTTGCGTCAATGCGCCCCGAATTTGGGTGATCTTCTCAACTTTTAGCGGTGGTCCAACGATGGCAGCGATTTAACTTCTTACACCATCGTTACTTACCAGTGGCAAGAGATGGCGGTTCACTGCTAAAAATGAAAGTAAGTTGATGCACCTTTCTCTTGCCAATCTACGTTGAAAGTTGTCAAAAACCATTAGGACTTGTATCAATGTTTGCCTTGAGCCACACATTTCAAGTCACTGCTCACGAAGCTCAACAGATAAACATACAGATAAGCTTAAATCAGTTGTCGATCGATATAATAAAAGTTGTGTCTATCTTAAGACACTTTTGGGTCCAAATGTCACATATATAACCACCACAAGTTTAATACGCCTGGTAAGACAAGTACCATGGGGCATAAACTATAATGTAATGAAGATCTAGGCATTTAGATAGGGCCTAAGCGGTCACCTGTCTTCTTAAGGAACGCTTAAAGCTCGCGTCAGGAAATTGACAATTAGTCAGTAGAATCGAGTTTTAGCAGATTACAACGTTGTGTTTTGGTTTTAGATTTGGCTTTTCATTGAAAGCAAAAGCAAAGAAGGCGGTGTTGAATGCGTGCAAGTAGCTCGAGGCTTCCTAACTTTGTCGGTACGCAAGTTAATGACTGGGCAGGAAAGTTTTTCACATATAATTTTCACAGATGACTCGATTTTTATTTTCATTTTGAGTAATCATCCTAAGAAAGATAAATCTCGATCTGAGCTACGATCTGCCAGGACTCAAATTATCAAATTTCATTAACAAAAATTAATTAGAAGTAGATATAGAAAAAGTCACTTGTCTATCTATTCGAGAAAATCAAAATGAGACAGACATCGGTAAATGCAATGTTGAGAAATCTTTAGATAGCGAATGGAAAGCATTTCCAAGTGATGTACGCTTAGCGGACTTAGTGTGTCGAATATTCGTTCTAAAATGAATTGAATGAATGGATTTTTAGTGATTAGTTGCTAAGGCGGCCTTAATTTTATAAATCTTTTATAAATCTACATATTTGTTTTTGTTGTTGTTTGCATAAATTCACAGATACTTAAACTTATTCCGTTTGCCTTAATCCTGCTTGAGAAACGAAATCAGCTCACTTAAGTGTTTATGGAAACGTGTTTTGTTGATAAAACATATATTTTGTTAACTTTTGATTCAAGTACAATTCATCCCTCAATGGCCTCAATTATTTTGATCACCGTTTAGACACGTGGCGTTAAGAATGCGATGTAAAAAACGAATTATTGTTATAAAATAAAAGCGTGTCAATGGATTTTTTTTTTATTTTTTTTCTTAATATTGTACTAAACACATATATATTGTTTTTTGTAGTCGTTTTAGTTTGCAAGCATGCAAAGGATTTTATATGAGATTTGGAGATTATTCTGTGAAAAGTACATATCAAGGTCAAATTATTGAATTCACCATATATATAGTGCAGTATGTTATCGACATGACATGATAATCAATCTTAATATAAACGCAGGCGACGTTTCTAGGACAAGCCTGAAGCCATTGCCTGTAGTAATTTTAATGGACGAAAGCGTAAATCATTCATTTGGTTAATGTCGGAAGAGTCACTAATCAAAAATGTTCTCAATTCTCGAACGAAATTGACACGCCCAGTTATCTGCTTTAAGTCCGACATATTAGTAAAGCGCTATTGATTGCTTGATACTCAGAATGTAATATGAAGATCGTAATGCTGCTTCTCTAACTGTTCTAACGTTATCGCATGTTGTGACTAGGCTAAGTTTACTATTGAAATACTTAAGTCAAACAATTAAGTCAAAATGGGTTTAGTCCAGCCTGGCATTACTACTTTCTCATCTAATCTATATATGAAATGCTTTTTTTTTTTTATACTCTACACTAGTTGCGATGATTTTATGAAAACAAGATACAAGTTTTAGTATAACGCAGCGCGGCTATAAGGGACGAGCATTCGCTATAGTGTGCGATGTACGGTCAGCTCGAGCACGGGTACGTGAAGATGTTGAAAAAACAAATACTCCAATATTAAAGGACGTGATCGGTGAACTTATCCCCATCAACCATGGTTTTTTTTTATGTGAATCCTTTTGGAGAGCCTTTGTCTGTTAATCTGCTAACTCAAATTACGATTATGTCCATGAGACTGTACCTACATTCATCATCAGGCTACATTTTATTTTCTTTCGTTTCCTCCATGACCCATAGTTTCGCATATGCAATTAAGCGAAATTCGAACTTTATCTAGCGAACATGTGATAAACTTAATTATTATTAACCACCGCACTCTTCGGCCACTTTATATTGTACATATTATTTTTCGTATAGAGTAGAGGTGCACATAATATGCACATGCATGTTATATTTTAATTATATTAAAATGGGTTATAAAAAGAGCATACAACATATGTGTATGTGTGTGTGCGTGTGTTTTAGTGTTATTAAAACAGGTATTAAAATAAGTTCTCTATGCTCAAATTGATTGCTTTAGAAACTCCAAGTATACCTCGATAACTATGACATTGATGTTTATACGGCCATAAGTTTCATGCATGTTCACAAACTATTGTTCAGTCTATAACAAACTGTAAGGAGATCGATCGATGTCCTTTAAGGCATTGTAGTTTATTGTGCTTTAAATTCGAGAAGAATGCAGCTGAAGCTGTGAAGAGATTAAGTGATTAAATTGGCTTGGACTGAAAATACCGTAAGCTATAAAAGAGAAAGTGATTTGCAAGATTTCATGCGCAGAATTTAAGTCTGAAGTCTCCAGCAAAAGCAGTCCAGGAAGTGATCTTGCATTTTGGGCCAGAAGGAAGAAAACATTTAAGCAAAGTTTCTTTATCTCCGCGTAACAAGAAGGCGACAAACAGGCAATGAGTAAAGATACCAATTAAAGTGAAGGCGCTTTTTCTTTTCTTTTGTTTTCTCTCTCTCTCTCTCATATTTTATAAATGAGTTCTTAAACATTTAAACTAAGATGGAAATCAATTTAATATCATAAAAATTTACTCGCATATGCAAACATCATAAAAATATATATTTATTTGCATGTACAGCAAAATTGTAAACGCAAACGTCCGCACACGTATAGAGAATCGTCCTCAACTAGACCGAACAAGAAGGAAACAAAAGATTCCTAGATATTAGGGAGAGCAACATATGCAAATATTTATATTTGCATTTTAATAAACATTTTTATCGCGCCAAGTGTGCGCACAGGCATCAAATAAGGAAATTTTTAATATCTACCATCTATGACGAAAAATTTGATGAAATGTTTATGGCTGGGTGTGTGTGTGTGCGTTTCATTTTTCCGTGATTTTTTTATTTTCCTCTAAAAACTCTTAATATCTTCGAGAACATGTTTTTTTTTTAAAGCTCACTAAAAACACCCTTAAATGTCTGTAAATATTTATTCAAAAGTATTTAAATAAATAGTTTACTCACTTCTTTATAGACACGAAAGGAGGATACACGAGGTAACGTAGTATGAACAAACTAACAAGAAATCAGTTTTTAATGTTACAAAACTGTTTATAAGTCTTCAAAATCGAGGTACGCCTTTGCGGAGACCTTGAATCACTTACTTTCTTCAAAACACTTTGAGATTCGAAGGCATTGAATGTCTCTCCTTTAGTGGTGGCATTCATTGTTCATCATGTAGTTTCTTTTCTCGGGACTAGATGGCGAATAGCACGTTTATTGGAAATATATATATATATATATATATATATATATACATATGTATATATATATATGTATATGTATGTACACATTTTTTGTTCCCTTAATGTATAGAAGAAAAGATTTCCTATTCTTAGAGTGAAGAATGATTTAATGTTGGAGAAATGTCTATCACTTTCTTGCGGACAGAATTAATCGTTCTATGACTCTTTTAACCTGTTATTGCAATAACAAGGCTTTGTCTGAAAATAGGCGACCATTTGTTTCAAAGTTTTTCAAGCATGAACGAGTTTTGTTCAATTTTCCTTGAATGAATTTTAAAACTATACTTTTGTTTAATTGCATGGGACAAATGGCAACAAACGATGAGAGAAAAATCACTTTAATTCCCTTCGGAACTTAGATATAAAGATAAAAAAAAAAAGTATGAACATAATAAACAATAAAATTATATACCGGGACGACCGAATCTTTTGTACCCACTGCCGTTATATCCCATTTATGTCTACTCTCCATGCCCCTTTTATTCGACATCCATATCGACAGGATTGCGAAAGAAACCTCCCGCCCGCGATATTCGATTTAGAATTAACACATAGTTAGACGCATTGTTATATATTATATGCTCATGTGGGGAATGTAGAGAATAATTTTCAACATTCTGTGCGTCTGTTTACTTTATGAGTAATAAGCAGAAAACGTAAAAAAAGTGAACAAAATAAAAATGTAATCCCTTATTGGACTTGGTTGATTGTTTTCATACTTTTACAGAAGGGCCGTCCATAAGGTAAACATAGAGAAATTTCAACCTTCTATCTTTCATAATTTATGAGTAATAAGCACAAAACCACAACCTTTAAGATCGCTTTGTGTCACAACACAAGTATCGCGAGTGTTTTGCTGTATTTCATTCATAAATTCCTATACTAATAAATAATATATATATATTTTTTTTTTTTTTACGGCTACAATAACTTTTTTAATAAATGCATATTGTTACCAAAAGGTTACGTATAACGTTTTTTCAAAATAAATGCTCAATATTATGGCCTGAATTTTTTACACTGTTGTTTATATAACCTATGACTACATTCCTATAAGAAACTATTTTTTAAAATTCAAAACAAAAAAAACCACGCATTCAAAAAAATCGCCCCGTCTCAAGTTCTTCAGAGCACTTACGTACACATATCCGAACAAACTTAATATAACGAACTTATAGTAAGTGGCAGGATGTATAGACAGAATTGTTATTTTGACTTTTCGTGAGATTTTTGATTATTTTAAAATCTCTTATGTGGGAACCAGTTATGGCAAGCGAAACAAAGAAAAAGCTGATTTTGATGTGAAAATTCAGTTGGCCGAAAGACTTAATGGATCCAATCATTCTTGTCCGAATAAATTCGAAATTCTTAGCGTCTTCAAATAGGAATTAGATCGTTAGAGCGCAAAGTGTAATGTGCTTTAGGTCGATAATGGCCGCATATTGAAAAGGAGAACACAAAAGGTCAACGTTTATTAATGCTATGATCAAAGCAAGCATTGCACCTGTGATTGCTTACCATATCGTATGCTATATGTGCACTTCGTGCTATATAACGTATGCCTTATTTTCAAAAATTTCTTTTTTAAATGCAATGTTACGTTGCCGTTAGTCTTTTGCGTGTCCAAAAGCAATTGTAAGAAATCATTAGCATATTTTTGCTTAGTGACAAAAAGAAGAAGAAAAAGAAAAAAGATTTAAAATTCATTATATATCCCGGCTACACAAGAGCTTTGAATTAGTTAAACTAATAATTTCGTGCGATATCTATACATTTATACATATATACATATGTATATATATATAGAAATATATTAAATAGGTTTCTTAACCTTGTGGAAAACCCACACTCAGGAATCATGCAATGAACTCTGTGCGACTATTAATAACAAAAAGTATTAATAATAAAAAACTAACAAAATAATTTTCCGCTGGCATGTTTTGTAGTACATCGTAATAAAGGTACGAAACTCTACACTTTGCAACTTAATAAGGCAGAAAGGATATAATTTTAAGATTAGCGGCTTCAGTTAGAGGAGAGAGGGAGAGAGAGAGAAAAGTAGGAATAAACACAACTAATGACGGTATATATATGCAGGCACATGGCCGCGACCACGCCAAATTGTAAAACCCAACCATAACAGTAAATAAGGAGACATTAAAGAGAACACGGCACTTTACCTTCTTCCCTCCCTTCAGCGCTGTTTTACACATTTTCTGTTGTGTTTACCGCAAGTAAAAGAGACCCATATGCCGTCAGGTGTCATTACCCCCGTTTTAAGACAGTGTTCACATACGTTAGGTTAGTTAGTTTGTTTGTTTGTTTCGTTGTGTTTTTTTTTTTTTGTAATGTTTACAAATGTGAAATATACACGTATCGCATAACTTCCTATTTATGCATTTTTCCCTACCATTGCTTCAGTGATAATATTTGACATATTTAGTTTACGGTTGAGCTTAAGTTTTAAAAGCATTACGTCAATGCTTACCGTACGTATTTACCATACGTATGTGTACGTATATTATAAAAAATGTGTCATTCTTTTGGTTAACTTAGAAAGCATTACTTTAGCAATTAATTTTCAGAAAATATTCCTAGAGGCTTTATTAACATTTTACTTTTCTTTTTTATTTTATAATAAAGTAAGCAAAACGAAAATTGTTCATTTTGCATTTTTAAACGAAAGCAATTAAAAAATCATCAATAATTGCAAACGAAACGAACAAAGCCTTCAAATCCCGTTGTTAATTGCAATGCATCGATCTAATCAACTCATTGCTTGAGCATTTATTTCGTTTTCGTTTTTTGTTTTTTGTTTTTTTGTTTTTTGTTTTGCAGACTCATCAGATTCATTAAGAGGTTATCATCTGCATTTAGAAGACCATTATCGAAGGGTCAATTTGTGCTGGTTTTCTAATACCGTTTGTCCTATTTATAGCCAAACAAACCTTGGGCACTTCATAAAGTCCATACAAGAGATTGCCCTATAACACGCACCTGGATTCGTATAAAAAAGTGGACAAAATTGTGATCGTGTGTGTTCGAATAACACGAAACAGAAAATAAGTATTGAAAAATATTTATATTATACATCTCTTTCTCTCTCTCTCTCTCTCTCTCTCTCTCTCTCTCTCTTGTGCAAAACAAAACATTTATTAATTAACGGCCATACATCTTGTTGTCACCTAATGTCTTTCTTATTGAATAGTAACAGTGTAAGTGACTCCGTACAACACGGACTTATGTAACACGAAACGACTCTACCGTGTTATACGGAGCTCTACGTACAAGTGAAACCGGGGGTCAGGGGCCCATTCACTATAATTCTCAATGTAGAACAGATTACTTGGGGAGGGAATATGGGTAGTTGTGGTAGTAAGTCCTGACTGCCGGGTAAGGTCCTTTGGCGAGCATTGTCACGGCTCTGATTCCAAAGCATCCACTGAAGCAAATAATTAGAGGTGATATAGGCCTCAACATTCCCCAGAGTGGGTTTACTGCCCATACACTTTAAATCAATCCAATAGTCCAGCGTGTTTTCTACTTTATAGAGATTGTCTCAATCTCTGGGGGATGTCCTACATGTACTGACGTTAAAACACTACGGACCTCTGTATAAGGGGATCCTATTACAAACTAACGGTCATGGATCCATGGGAGTTGGGTTGCCCGTTCACAATTGTGATTAGCAAGAACCTTTAGGGGAGAGTAAGCAAAATTGGTAGGGATGCGGTAAACACCGGTGGAAAAGGGCAAATCTAAAATATCGTATGTGCTCAGGCATTAACCTAAGGGGGAAACCTAAGCAGAATTGTTAGCGCTGCGATATACTTCGGTAGAAAATGAGCATAACTGATAGCGTTGTGAACACTTTGTAGGAAACAGCACGAGGCCTGACTGCTGGGTGCGGGCCCTTTGAAAAGTACTTGTAAGGGCTGTGGTTACCCCAATTGTTGCCTTGCTTAGGGTGAGGTTTTGGACCATAACTAAATCGTTATATCTGATACTCTTGATAGTCTTGGAATAGGTCCTCTTAGCTGCAGGATTGTGTTGGACGCCGGGGTGGTGTCGGAAATCATTCGTAAATTATCCGGCGAGTATACGGGCTTCGTCTAATTACCATTCAGAGCAGGCGCAAACGTTGAAACATACAGGCGTCTATACAAGTGAACTTTTGATCTCATTTAGCGAAATCTTTAAAACGTAAAAGGAAAAAAAAGGCTCGAAACTAAGCATGATAGCATGATACCGAATGAATTTTTTTTACTAATTTTATGAAAATGATTCCAATCGCAAAAAAAAAACAAGCAAAGTGTCGATTACGGGTAACAAAATATCATCTAAGAAATTATAACCTAAGTGATGAAAGATAAACGAAATCAGCCGAAAGGTTGTCGGTGCTATTATGATAGCTTTTTCCACGAATGTTAACTGAAATTCGATAAATCTTATTGTAAAAGAAAATAGAAAAATCGCTACAATAAGATCGATCCAGAAACTTCTTAAATTGGAAAAGCATAGGGCGGACGCTGATGCGAGCAGAAATGGATGGAATGACTATTCCGATGAATTTTGGATTTATTACACTCCAGAATACTCTTGTGTAACAGAGTTTTGCTTACGAGCAATATCAAGAGCACCTGGAGTAGTGCAAAACAAGTTGTAAATGCGTCATTGAAACGTTTGCTCATTCATGCTAATTAACAAATCTTGAAAGGAGAAAGGACGCGATTTATTTTTTACTACTGTTTTTTCATTTCTAATTAATTTTATTTATTTATTTTAGTTTTTTTTTTTTCGACTTTTTAACTATCGTAGCACCGTTTAGCTGGTTGCGTCGCTGTCCTCAGTTGATTTCTTTTAAGTCTTTCTATGATTAAATTTGTATCGCATCTTTGGTTGCGGCATTCAATTCGATTGGTAAACATAAAATAGCATTGTCGTCCTGCCAAAGAACTAGACACCTTTCCTTATTTTTATTACATATTGAAACCTATCAGGGATATTGACTTTTAATAACGAATGCATTTTTTGTTTCTATTCGCAATCTTATCTCTCCTGTTGAAGCCCATTTTCGACTAAAAGGGACGTATTAAGCGTAAGCAAAATTGTCATATTCAAAGGGCGGAACGAAAAGTTCTCATTCTAGTCATGAATGCTCACTTTATTCCCAATTTGCTGATTCCAACAGTACACACACAAATGCCACAAATGTCGTGAAACAATAAACTACATTCATTTGTCGCCAACGAATATACTCGTCAAGAGGTTGGTTTTCATAGTTAGCCATAAAGATCATACGAACTGGACTGGACCTTTGGTCTGCTTTCTTCAAAGTTCTTTAATAACACAACCGCCCCCAGTGACTATTCTCTACTTGCAAAGCTGAGAAGAATGCTTTAACGTGTAAAGAATTTTACTAATAAACAAGACGCAATTCACTTGCTGTGAACTAGAGAAAGTACCTAATGGAGCTAGTTTTTCCAATTTAATTCCCTTCTGATATCCATACCAAATTTAAAATAACTCTGCGTTCTGCAGTGATTGTCTTTGGCTTAAAATCAAATGTGATTCGTCTTAATTCTTGGAAGCTGGCACAAGTGTCGTGCCAAAAGTGGATAATAAATATTTGTAGTTTTTTTTTATGATACACGTATACAGTGATGAGCAAAACTGGCTACATAATAATACTAAAAAATACTTTAAATTCGTACAATTCCTGTCATTATAAAAATAGAGAGAAAAAAAATTTACATAAAATATTAATCCTTACTCTCCTCGAATTAGCTAGAAAATGTGCAACAAAAGACAAGTCATGAATAAGTAAATAAGAGCAAGCTAATCAAATGTCTTCACTTATCCAGTTTTGTATGTTTTCCTCCATTCGGGTTCTCTACCTGGCAATTTAGTATTTTGTTCATGCTTTGGTAATGTCTCGATGTTTATATTTTGCCGTTCAGCTTCAAGTCTAATCCAAAGATCGTTACGGTTATAAGCAGGATTATTATATATAATATGATATACATATATATGAAATTGAGTTTTATGACTTGGTTACAAATAAATCATTCATTCATTCATTATTCATTTAGTTGACGTTCAAGCGGCGACACGATATTTTGAAATTTGTGCGTAAAGGCGCTTCAGCATTTCAGCGCGCATCGACCGATTGAAAGTCATTTTTTGAATCATCTGAAACATGTCTGCCTGTCTTTTTTTGAAACAAATCTTTCGAATAAGAAACTTTTAGTTTATTGAAAGAAAAGCTCGATCGCTACATATTAGGGAGTCCTATTTTGGCTCTGTAAATAAGATTTCAAGGCAATTGGATTGAAAATTGGAAGAATCAATGATCTGGTAAGCTGGAAAGACGTGGTTTCGAGTTTCAATATTGAAGAGATTTTTCCTTCACAACTAATCGTGAACTCATAATCGCGCTTCGGCAGGCGAAACTGAAAATTTCTTATCTCTAACTACTTTTTATTCTTGCCATGCCTTTACTGCTATCGGGATCATTTAAAATTTCGACGCCCTCATAATATCGTTTTGTGTAATTTTCGGATATTTTAGAGCGTATGGAAGGTGATAAAGCAAAAAAAAAAAAAAAAAAAAGGCGGTAAGATTTCTATTCAGCTAAAAAGAAAGATGAGCATTTAATCCGAACTTTAAACTGATCAAGAATGTACATCTACTAAGGCTTAGGTCAGTGTAATATCAGATGTTTCCCATCGATTGATTAGAGTTTCATATCCTGTGGTGTGAATGAATCTAATTAAACTGTAAATTCAAGAGCAAGATGAGACACTGACATGAAAAAGAAGAAGAAGCACATTTAATAATAATATGAATCGAACAACAACATCTTCCTTAGCTATATTCGTAATCTATTTAAATTCTTAATACAATTCATAGAAATCCCATACATCCGCCGGCAAACTTTTCAAAAAGCAAAAAAAAAAAATCATTGACTTCCTAAATAATGTATTTAATGCTTTTCGTTTTTAATTGCCTACTTATACAGGTACCCCCATGCTACCTAGCATTCATCCGAAAATGAAAATACAATGATAAAAAACAAAAAAAAAATTATTATTCATCGCTTCTTTTAAAACGGATATGTTAACCAACTTAAGTAGATAATATATAATATAATAAAAAAAGACTCTTACGGTTTACATATCCACATATGTAGTGGATTATTATAACACACGTATATACTTGCATTTTATCAGCTTAACAGAGCAAACGTTTACCTTTATGGAACGAGTTACTTACCTGTAAAGAAAAACGAGAGATAAAAATTAAAAAAAAAAAAAAAGAATCATGATTTAAATCAACGTTAATTAAAGATGAAATGACAGAGAAAATCAACAAGGGTTGTTTGTGCTGCTCATCGAAAGTTTTCAATTTCACCTCAAAGTATAACTAATACGAGAGGGATCAAAGGCAATTAAATTTGTTGTTAAAGCAGTAATTACAGCAGCAATCCTGACATAGAATAATTGCAATGCATTCACGTGTGCTGATTAAGGCACTTATATGTGCAGGTGGATGTGCTGTACTGACTTTTGGGGGCGAATCTGCCTTACGCGCGGGTATCTAGTGAATATTTTTGTGTATACAAACTACCGAAGGATGGAAGGATAACTACTCTTTTAATGTATTAAAAAGTGCACAAACCACACACATACATGTGCACACCCATGCACACACAGATGGAGAAGGACACACACACCTACAGAGGTGCGGACAGACAGACAGACAGACAGACATACATTAGATATTTTATAAAACACACGTCCTTGATTAGCATGGTATTATATAACACGATTTATCACTGTTTGTGCGTCCGTCAGTTTAGGCAAGGCGCCATTGAACTATTGAATCATATTTTTTCGCGTCATCTGCAACCGAGTTTTGATAAAGACTTAAAGTTAAGTCAATCCGGAAATGTATCGCTGATGGGTACCGGTTGGTTTGACTTGGTCGGTGCGGACGGGCGTTCACAAAGGCGTAATTGGTCTAGACGTGTCGTTAACTACAACTACGCTGACTTAGTTCGATCGGCTAACACGAACGTCAAAACCGCATGGTTAGAATGCTGCTAGCGCTGCTAAGAAAAAATTAAATTTGTCATACTTTTTGGACACAGTAGTATGTGTTAAGTACTTGTTACGAAGACACACGCTATTATATATTGAAAATACTCTTACATACTTTTAGTCGGGTGAATATATCAAAGTCTTGTTTAGTTTATTTCGTCAATTATTTATATTGAGACTCTAATAAAATTACAGACTTGTGATTTGTCCTTTGATTCGGATGCAAACGTCGAGTATAAACAATAAATTGGTTTCACTTCGAATATTTATTGACAAACAATTTAAAGAACACGACTTAACCGAATAGCATTCAACAGCAAGCAAGCCAGTCATTAATATTAATTTTTTATAAATTGAGATGGGAGGCGACATAACATCATTTAATATGTACGAGGCAAATAAAGAGAAAGAGTTTAAAACAAATACGAGACGAACAAGGCTAACACAGAAGCCGAACTTAAGAAATAAAACCTATACCAAAGCAAATGTTGTAACGAATTTCTAATACCTAACATTTAAAATAATTGCATAAAATGATAGTCTAAAAAATATTGAGCTCACACATGAAGAGCTAGTAAGTATAGGTTTAGCTCCGAATCTAAATGAATGTAAGGATTTTGATGTCCTTGGAACTTGGATTTTTAGCCTATCAAGTATAATAAGGCAAATTGGAATTCTTGGAGGAGAGTCGTACGCGAGAGAAAAGATGAAAAAGAAATTTGATCGTTTTCGCTAAGTTTCGTTCTCAGGGTTTTCATCAGTTTTGGGTCAATTCTTAACTTGAGCACTATTTGATTTAAAGCTTTCGAGTTTCAAATCGAATAATATCGGCATAATTTTCGAAATCTTCGAGATTACCTCAGTTTGCCGACTACTACATGCATACGTGCCTTTACAGAAACGGACTAAGTCTATTTTCAAATTTCATTATTAACGTTTTCATTAATGGTTTCACAATTTGTGAAGAACAGAGACTCGGCCGAGTGAAATCGCATCATTGCAAGATCTAAGGCTAATGAATTACGAATAAGATAAGAAATTTAGTATATCGATCGTAGTCCGATGATAACCCGCATCGAGCCAACGACATGTATACAAATTTTAAAAATATGAAATGTACTTTCCAGAGAAGGTCACTAATACAAGAAGAGAAGGACATATACATATATATATATATATAATTGGCAAGAGAGTAAAAAGAGTGTTAAGTGAAAAATACCCTAAACACATGCATATACATGTAAGGAAGGATGATTTTTTTTTTTTTTTGGGGTTGGTTGAAGGTTTAAGAGCAGGGTCAAATCAGCCAAGCATATAGAAGGATTTGTACCAGCATGAATGCAATATGTATACGATGATGTAAGCAGACACAAACACGCATATAGAGAAGAAGACGAAAAGAAAAAGCAAAAAGGGAGCAGAGAGAGAGAGAGAGAGAGAGAGAGAGAGAGAGAGAGAGAAAGAGAGGGAGAGAGAAACAAATTGTATGCATTCAAATAATGATTTTATATGGAATTTATCTATAGTTTAAGGTCGTTGAAATCTCTATGCACACACGAGCGAACGTGTAGCTGTATTCATGAGTAAAAATTTACAAGTAAATAGTAGTTGATCTAACCCCTTCTAACCAGTGTACACCGGCATCCGTAGAAGCAGAAGACACTGAAAGGTGTACAAATTGCAGTTAATACTCACAATAAGGGAAAAACAAGGTAAAATGCTTGGCTTAACATTTATTTAGAAGTCCTAAAAGAATGGTTAGAGTATAAAAGCAAAATAAATACAAGGAAAATGAGTCATCGTTACTGCAGAGAAAAAAAAAGAAAAACAAAAAAGAAGAAGAACGTCTATGTTAAACACATTTCACCCCCAAAGGACAAGGACGTTATAGCATTCTTTTTTATTCATTTCAGTTGTAGAATCAAAGGAAGAAGAAAAAGCCAACACTGCATTTGATATCGAAACCTGCTGAGTAATGTAACGTTATGTTCATTTCTGTTCTGTGTGTACCGCTCTTGAGCTCTGTGTTTTTTTTTTTTTTTTTTTTTCATAAGAACTGCGTAGACATAAACGGTTATTCAGTTTATTGACGGGGTGGCTGTTTTTGTTATTGTATGCGTTTATTTATTTATTTTTTTTTTTTGCCATCCGTTTTATATACATTCCATTACAATGATGTGAAGACAGACTTATGAAGTTGTACACGAATGCAAGCATGTAACGCAATTGCAATGCGATAATGATGGCGGTTAAGTGATTTACTCTCTTTCCCCTACTTTTTACTTTTCTTTTTTTTGTTTTTGTTATAGAATTTTCTTTTCCATTTTAAATACTTGTTGTTTTCGTTTCAGTGATTTTATAAACATACAATAATAATTTATATGCGATGCGGTTGTAAAGGAATTTTTATAAGCAGAGTAATCATCACAAAGAACCATTCGTGCTTTAAGGCTTTTAAAGAAATCAATAAAATTCAAGTGGAAAAGATATGGCCTGAGCAAGACCGAAAGCCGATCTACAGATTATTCAGATATATCCCGAAAAAAGCCTAGCAGTCAAATGTCGTTTCTCAGCAAGAAAAAAAAATTAATGAACAATTTGTGGGTCGAAATATCCTAACGGGAGAAAGGGAGCCAAAAATAAATAAATTCTTCTAGGTTTCGACGAGAGAAAGCTTTTAAAAGACCATACGTCCAATGACGATAATTAATTCTTTTGAAAGATAAAACACCAACAGCAACCATAGCGAATATGCTCGCGCCGATAAAATAATTGATGAGTGAACGGGTGCTAGAAAATAGGAAACAGTTAAAATAGTTCAGGATATTGGAATTTGGTTTACCCAAATTGGAAAGAGGGCGAGCTAGCGTATGATTTTGTCCATCCCCTGCCCACTTTTACGTGGTTCCCGCTATGCATGTAAACGTTTGTTTAAAAGTGCATTTTATGGACTGAGAAGTTATTGGCAACGAAGGTTGTCCACAGACAGCATTGGAAGAAGTACCGCTTGCCTTTAATAAATAGAAGAACTATACTTTTCTTATACAGTTCTTTGGTACGAAGGTCATCAAACTGCTGTTCCTATCCAGTCAGTTCTGATCATATTGAAAAGTAGTATGTGGACTAAGGGCACGTTATAACTTGGACTCTGTCGATGCATATTCCTTTGTAGCGAAAATTTCTCGAGAAAGGATAGTTTACTGATCATTTTCTGTAATGCAAGACTGACTACTTCTGCGTCTAGTTTAAAAACGCTCACAGATATGTGTATGTGTACCAAAGACTTGTGCATATGTATACGTATGTAAATATATATGCATATATATGTATTGGATGTCCACGTTAGTTAGGTTGCGCAAAGGGAAGATTGTTCCTCGTATGTATATCACGCTAACCATTAAAATAGCAGGAAAATGCTGCCTCACGCTCCGACTTCTCGCGAGCATCGTGATGCCGGAGATTATGCCAAAGTTTCCTAAGAACACTGAACAAATTAATAGTAGATGCTTAGTGTAAACATATGAGCCCTTACTCATTTCATCGATCCGGAAATTCGGAAGTAATACTGCCCTCTGTTAGCGTAAATTGCTTTGTTCTTAGCAGAACGCCTGTTATCGCTTAGCAAATAAACATATTATGCCCGACTCGCGGTGCCGACCAAGGCAATCATGCATATGTACATACTTTAAACTGCAATACGCATCTGCCTGCCCATTCGCCGTCATAATCGTTCAAAATCAAGTTGAGTGTCATCAACACTTTTTCTGTTTTTGACACAGCAGCTAATGTAGACGTTGATTTCTGAGGACTGGCAAAAGCTCGGAAATGAAACAAGTCCAGCTGTTCGAGAAGATTAGCATTAGGGGCGCTGCTGCACATGCACTTTTCATTCGACTTGAAATCGTTTGAGTGTAAGAAAGTTTCATAATCAGAAACGTTGATCATTTGCAAACATTCTTATCGTGAGTACTATTCCATAGTGAAAATTGATTGATAAGATGATAGAGAATTGATAGAAAGCAAAACAAGCGTCGCAATAAAACTATCAAAGAAATGCGGTATAAAAAAATTCTCTATTTTTGAAATTAACGAATTAATTAATTAAATTGCTGTCAGTGTAATCAAAATGCAAAGTCTACATAAAACTTGTCCTTAAAAAGACATGGTGTTTAAAATGCAATAATACATATATATATATATATATATATATATATATATATATATATATATATATATATATATTATTATTATTGTGTAACTTTTATTAAGGCAGTAATAGNAGAGAGAGAGAGAGAGAGAGAGAGAGAGAGAGAGAGAGAAAGAGAGGGAGAGAGAAACAAATTGTATGCATTCAAATAATGATTTTATATGGAATTTATCTATAGTTTAAGGTCGTTGAAATCTCTATGCACACACGAGCGAACGTGTAGCTGTATTCATGAGTAAAAATTTACAAGTAAATAGTAGTTGATCTAACCCCTTCTAACCAGTGTACACCGGCATCCGTAGAAGCAGAAGACACTGAAAGGTGTACAAATTGCAGTTAATACTCACAATAAGGGAAAAACAAGGTAAAATGCTTGGCTTAACATTTATTTAGAAGTCCTAAAAGAATGGTTAGAGTATAAAAGCAAAATAAATACAAGGAAAATGAGTCATCGTTACTGCAGAGAAAAAAAAAGAAAAACAAAAAAGAAGAAGAACGTCTATGTTAAACACATTTCACCCCCAAAGGACAAGGACGTTATAGCATTCTTTTTTATTCATTTCAGTTGTAGAATCAAAGGAAGAAGAAAAAGCCAACACTGCATTTGATATCGAAACCTGCTGAGTAATGTAACGTTATGTTCATTTCTGTTCTGTGTGTACCGCTCTTGAGCTCTGTGTTTTTTTTTTTTTTTTTTTTTCATAAGAACTGCGTAGACATAAACGGTTATTCAGTTTATTGACGGGGTGGCTGTTTTTGTTATTGTATGCGTTTATTTATTTATTTTTTTTTTTTGCCATCCGTTTTATATACATTCCATTACAATGATGTGAAGACAGACTTATGAAGTTGTACACGAATGCAAGCATGTAACGCAATTGCAATGCGATAATGATGGCGGTTAAGTGATTTACTCTCTTTCCCCTACTTTTTACTTTTCTTTTTTTTGTTTTTGTTATAGAATTTTCTTTTCCATTTTAAATACTTGTTGTTTTCGTTTCAGTGATTTTATAAACATACAATAATAATTTATATGCGATGCGGTTGTAAAGGAATTTTTATAAGCAGAGTAATCATCACAAAGAACCATTCGTGCTTTAAGGCTTTTAAAGAAATCAATAAAATTCAAGTGGAAAAGATATGGCCTGAGCAAGACCGAAAGCCGATCTACAGATTATTCAGATATATCCCGAAAAAAGCCTAGCAGTCAAATGTCGTTTCTCAGCAAGAAAAAAAAATTAATGAACAATTTGTGGGTCGAAATATCCTAACGGGAGAAAGGGAGCCAAAAATAAATAAATTCTTCTAGGTTTCGACGAGAGAAAGCTTTTAAAAGACCATACGTCCAATGACGATAATTAATTCTTTTGAAAGATAAAACACCAACAGCAACCATAGCGAATATGCTCGCGCCGATAAAATAATTGATGAGTGAACGGGTGCTAGAAAATAGGAAACAGTTAAAATAGTTCAGGATATTGGAATTTGGTTTACCCAAATTGGAAAGAGGGCGAGCTAGCGTATGATTTTGTCCATCCCCTGCCCACTTTTACGTGGTTCCCGCTATGCATGTAAACGTTTGTTTAAAAGTGCATTTTATGGACTGAGAAGTTATTGGCAACGAAGGTTGTCCACAGACAGCATTGGAAGAAGTACCGCTTGCCTTTAATAAATAGAAGAACTATACTTTTCTTATACAGTTCTTTGGTACGAAGGTCATCAAACTGCTGTTCCTATCCAGTCAGTTCTGATCATATTGAAAAGTAGTATGTGGACTAAGGGCACGTTATAACTTGGACTCTGTCGATGCATATTCCTTTGTAGCGAAAATTTCTCGAGAAAGGATAGTTTACTGATCATTTTCTGTAATGCAAGACTGACTACTTCTGCGTCTAGTTTAAAAACGCTCACAGATATGTGTATGTGTACCAAAGACTTGTGCATATGTATACGTATGTAAATATATATGCATATATATGTATTGGATGTCCACGTTAGTTAGGTTGCGCAAAGGGAAGATTGTTCCTCGTATGTATATCACGCTAACCATTAAAATAGCAGGAAAATGCTGCCTCACGCTCCGACTTCTCGCGAGCATCGTGATGCCGGAGATTATGCCAAAGTTTCCTAAGAACACTGAACAAATTAATAGTAGATGCTTAGTGTAAACATATGAGCCCTTACTCATTTCATCGATCCGGAAATTCGGAAGTAATACTGCCCTCTGTTAGCGTAAATTGCTTTGTTCTTAGCAGAACGCCTGTTATCGCTTAGCAAATAAACATATTATGCCCGACTCGCGGTGCCGACCAAGGCAATCATGCATATGTACATACTTTAAACTGCAATACGCATCTGCCTGCCCATTCGCCGTCATAATCGTTCAAAATCAAGTTGAGTGTCATCAACACTTTTTCTGTTTTTGACACAGCAGCTAATGTAGACGTTGATTTCTGAGGACTGGCAAAAGCTCGGAAATGAAACAAGTCCAGCTGTTCGAGAAGATTAGCATTAGGGGCGCTGCTGCACATGCACTTTTCATTCGACTTGAAATCGTTTGAGTGTAAGAAAGTTTCATAATCAGAAACGTTGATCATTTGCAAACATTCTTATCGTGAGTACTATTCCATAGTGAAAATTGATTGATAAGATGATAGAGAATTGATAGAAAGCAAAACAAGCGTCGCAATAAAACTATCAAAGAAATGCGGTATAAAAAAATTCTCTATTTTTGAAATTAACGAATTAATTAATTAAATTGCTGTCAGTGTAATCAAAATGCAAAGTCTACATAAAACTTGTCCTTAAAAAGACATGGTGTTTAAAATGCAATAATACATATATATATACATATATATATATATATATATATATATATATATATATATATTTATTATTATTATTGTGTAACTTTTATTAAGGCAGTAATAGCATAAAAGAAATATATTTTGAACTGCAAGCGAGAGCTGGTCGTAAGAAATTAGATGAACCAACCACTCACTCCTCTCTGACTAATTTCAAATCATTCTGGTTATTCACATTTAACTGTATACTTGTACACATGCATGAGCACATAGTTATTTTGTAAATTTTTTATCCTGTTTCTACTAACACACCGACACAAAAGACTTTTAACCTCTGCAATTTTATAACCACAACTTTTATGAGCGCTAAAGGATCATACATACGTATGCATGCATTTGTGGAGCGCAAGTGTAGTAGTAGTAGTAGTAGTAATATTTAAAAAGAGTGAAAATGTCAGACCTTCGTTTAAATGTGAAAACTAATTTTCTCGATAGCATTTAATGGTTGGCTGGCGCCAACTGTATGACTTTGAATTTATGGCAAATAATTTTCTTAAATATATGCATATGTGTGTATATGTGTGTTCGTGTACGCACGACACCAACGAAATTTGGTTAGCTTTTATTTATCGTTACGGTTAATGCAATAAAACTTTAATAGGTTTCGGTCGGGTAAGACTGTGACTATCAAGATTTATTCATTTTGCATGGGTTTTACGTCTTCTATCTCGATATCTTAATGTTATTGATTTTTCCTGCTTCTGAAAAGGACATTAATCAAGATATTTCAGGTAATTGTTTTGCATATAACGCAATAAACTAAAAAGAGATACTCAAGTGCAGCTCTACTACTTACTCTTATATTATTTCATTTTTATTTATTATTTTCATTTTTTTTTTTCTTTTATTAAAATATTTCCTGGAGCTCGGAGTAACTTTGTGTGTGCTATAAATTATTAAGGAATATTTTATGTCTTTATATGCGAAAGAATAAACCCTCAAATAATGCTTTGTATATATGTTTAAATAGACACCCCTCTTGGTCTCAGCGTAACTTTCAATTTCTACAACAACCACCATTGCGCTATTAAACGAACGTTAGGTTTATCGTTTTGCTTGTAACGTGTCTTGGGGACTGAATACCAAATATTAAAGATCATCTATGTAAATAATTTAAATTAATATGAGACTTTAGAAACGATTTAACGTATGTCTTTCCGTACGTCTATCATCTGCACGCTTCTTCACTATTACGATTTTTAAATTTCTTACAACAGAAAGTTGAAATTAGATCCATATTTGTCGCTCAGTCAATCTACGTAAATCCAGTTGAAACGCCAGTACCAATCTTCAATAATCACAAAGATATAGTAGAGATAACGGTGGAGAATTTTTTAGAAATAATATGTATATAAAAATATATATATATACGTATGCCCTATAGCTAGGGCAGCCCAAGACATAACATCAGCCCGACCAATAAGAAAGTTTCGATCGGCCGTCCGTCTTCTTAAGGCATTCTGCGCTTGTATTTCTCAAGTGTAACCATCTGTGGAGTGTCAGTTGGATAAAAAGTGAACCCCCCCCCCCCCTTCCCTCCAATTACTGTCGCATTAACTAGGTTTTGCAATGGCACGTGCGACCGTCCTTTTCTTTTGACTACACCGATATAATATATTATTCCATTACACATAAGTGGCTCCTATTATGGGGTCCAGCTCATCGGAATTGGAGCGTTTTCCACATAACGTCGAGCACATCTCATTGGAATTGCAGACTTTATTACACTTTTTTGTTTTACGGTTCCACCTG
Organism: Glossina pallidipes; assembly: GCA_000688715.1. NCBI lineage: Eukaryota > Metazoa > Arthropoda > Insecta > Diptera > Glossinidae > Glossina > Glossina pallidipes. The sequence goes on from KK499811.1 coordinate 1,517,618, forward strand.
GTAATAGCAAGCTTTTGAGAGGCCACCTCTTAACTGCTTCATCGACAATTTCCTATATATAGATAGACATCATAGCGATTAAATTTAAAGGTAGTCTTTATATCATTTACCCACAATTAAAAAATTCAGCAGAAGATGGAACTTTTCAAAGTAATTTTTCTCAAAATTTTATATAAAACTGGTCTGACTGCATTTAAGCAACGGAGATAATAGAGATTCGGGGAAAGCTTTTCAAATGTATTTTGATTGAAAAATAATGACAACTAGTCTATTATCCACACGCCCAGCCGTAGGGTATCCACCAACCATTCTAAAACACTTACAGTGTTATTATTTTTTCACTTTCGGTTAGAATGCCTTTTGGTAAAATTTCCCATTAAAACACCATCAGCGTGAAACATCAAGAAATTTAACAACCACAACAGCAAAGTTGTGTGTTATATGTACGTTGAAAGTACTATTCCTTTATGCATAGAGACGCCCTATCAGCTTTTTAGTAAAAATTATTGCACATGTTATTGTTAAGAGGGTAGCTTATATGATGATAATTCAGTTTTTGATTATTTTCAAAGAAATTCATCAAATTTTCAAAGAATTTATATACAAATGATACGAAAAGTTCAGCATATTCTAGGAGTTAAGAAATAATTTTACACTTTAACGATTACTTTGGGTCAAGTTATATACGAAAAATTTCGACAAAGAATCAAAATTGAAGAAAGAAAGATTTATGGGACGGTGTGCATACGAGCAACTTCGAAGGATCCTGAGAATATTGCACCGTGCACTGTATGGTCCATTTCTAATAATAACGTGCTCGCTCGCATCAATCTCTAATGTTTCTGCAAAATTTGAAGCTGATATCTGAATTTTTACGATCCAAAGATCGTCTGCACAATGAATATTCACCCGACTTTTTGTGGTGGACGTAGAAAAAGGTTTATCTGAGAAGGAGAATGATGACGACACTTTGCAAGTGTTCAGGGATGTATATTCTTTCTATATTACAATAGGAGACCAGTTAGGACGACCTGACAACATCTCAATTATCAAAAATGATACGTTGCTGGCATATCAGGGCTCAGTTTACATGAAAAGATGTCCAAAACTTGCCTCACTAGATGTATTTGTCAAATCGCTATTTTCGATAAATTTTCATCATAATATACTAAAAAATTGACCTTGTTGCCATGTAAGGAATGTTTGTAGGGTAGGCGTTTTAAGGCCTTTCGCAACGCACAAATATATCATTATTCCTACGTAAGTAAATACATCCTTAGCCCAAGTGACGTAAAGTATAATCAGCTGAATTCAGATGTGATGGTGTTTAAGCTAAAAATAAAAAGATTTTTGAGAAAAGCCCTATTACTGAAGTAATGGTTAATAAAGAATAGGATGCAATAATGATGGAAAAACCACCGTCGATCAGCTCAGTATGATTGACTCGGGGCCATAGGCATCTCAAATATAGGAAATATAGGACCTTTCTCAATGTTTCTTGTCCGAGAGGATTACTGCTGGCTGCATGTAATAGCTACGGACCAGAGACTGTAGATATATGATTTTCTGAATCACACCTAAACCTTTTCTTTCAGGAACGAAAATTGATAGGAATTGAAATAGTGCTTTGCGTAAATGGTTTCGAACTGTAGCAACAAAATGCAACGCAAATTGGAACAATTCTTCACCTCTCAAAAATGCAAAGCTTTCTCATTCTTCATATAACTGATCATTGCATAAAATTTGTTATGATGCAAACGGTGTTCTGCGACAGTCAAACAGCAAGAAGTGAGTATCCCTGTATTCTTTTCGATGACAATTAAAGGGTTTACAACGACGCTTTGGCAATCACCGAATTAAAGAAAAGTACAAAACGCCGAATCAGTCACGCTGCTATTCACGAGAACCGGTTCGCTAGAATAAAAAAATAGTTCTTTCGTATTTAAGGAGCAGTTATCGATTTCAATTATATTCTCGCATCGCTTTAGTTACAGACTGGAAATATATTGACAGATCTAGTATTAATGAATACTAATATAGGCAAGCATCAGGTATCAGAATACGTAATATTCACAATAATTCAGGCATTCTTGGCATTTTTTGGGCAATAGATGTTAGATAAGTTGTCAGAGTACATGATTCGTACTTATTTGTATTTTGTAGGAGCTAAAGTCTATTTTGATTGTATCGTGGGCGAAGTAAATTTTTACGTTGTTCCTGGAAATCATTAGAAATCATTAGAAGAAAGAAAGGAGGAAAGAGAGAAAGCCCGACAGAGTGAGAAAGAGAGAGAGAGGGGAGAGCGAGAGACCGCATACCACAATATTCGTTATTTCTAGCAATTAATTAATGTGTTAGCTAGATCTCTGCCTATCTTTTATTATTTTTCTCCCGTTTAAAATATAACCTAATTATTTTGCCCTTTGCTTTTCACTTTCAATTAATATATGAACGTGCTCAAGTATCAGCTATTGAATACCTATCGGTAAAAAAAATATATACATATACTAGTAGACTTTAGAGGGCAGAGGGTATATTAACTTTATCTTTTGGTTCGCACACATCGAAACCTTTACAAGGTATATGTAAGGCAAAGTTAAGGCAAAGTTATAGAAATATATACACACTTTAAATCGATATCCGTCCGTCCATCCGTTTATTTGTGATTTGATTTCTTCTAACCACAAAAAAGAAAACACTTGCAGTTTAACTAATTTCGAAATGTTTACTACATTCAGTCCATAAAAATATTTCAACAACAACAATCTTTGCAAGTATGCGTTAATCTCGACTAACCTATTAATAGGAATATGTATTTAAAACGTGTACAAAAAATTGGAGACTACCGGACTGGCTTGCTAAAAACAAAACATAATACCATTATATTATATTTCCTTCAGATCTAAGCTTGAATTCCTCCCGCCTTCAGCGCATAGACATAAATCAGTAAGTAATTGATAATTGTAAGGGTGTCGGTCCACCGCTTAGAAGCACTTTCGCAACTTTTATGGGACCCATATGTAAATGTACTTTGGAAGTTGATAATAATATTTTGAAAATGTGATTTTTTCTTGGTTTTGTTTTTTATTTTTTTAACTAACGAAATGAAAGTGGACATATCAAGGCCATGAGAAAAGTCAATTTTATTGCCGAATTTTTGCCTTTTGTGTGTGGTACTTTTCACAAACAAACAAGAGGACAGACGGACAGACCTGAGTTTATTGATCGAGCCATTGTACATTAAGCAAGAATCTATTTGCGATTTTGGACTTATATTTCTAAGGCAAGGAGAATTCTCTTACAGGCCTATATTTCGGGGGAGTGTATAAGAAATTTCTTTAAGTGTTGTGTGGCGGTGTAATCGAGATTCGTTTCAAGGCGAATGTAGCTTTCTTAATCGTTTTTTGCTTTTGTTCTTCTTCTTCTTCTTGAACATAAAAAAAATCAATAATTAGCAACTAAAGCGTATTCACGGCTTTAACTAATACCCCAGTTTGTGTTTTCTCTGCTGTGTTTTATTCATTTATTTATACCGATTTATTGGCTCATCCGTTGTATAAGGAAAACACTTTTTCTCTATCTTATGCCTTAAACTTTACCACGTGTATAAGTGTTCGATATCAATTTAACAGTTAAGGCTATGTTTTATGTACGTATCCCCTTACCCTCTCCCACCCCCTTCCCGAACATACACTTTTTACTGTGAGGCAAACTTTCTATGTATTACGTTGTAACTCCAACTTTTTCTTTGCAAAGTAAACTTGAATTCAGGCAAACATTAATTAGTTATACCTGTATTTTTAATGTATGTATGTTTGCTTGCGAGTATAGTTTGGCTTTTCGAAAACTTTTGCAAAATTTTTTATTTTTTTTATCAAGTAATTTATTATGTTTTCTGTTGCGGCTGTTGTTATTCTTTTGCAATTGTCGTCTACGACATCTCGCACGTTTCACTCACTTGCAATTGGGTGGGGTGGTTTTCGCTGTTATATCGTGCTTTGTTTTATGTGCGAATTGCTATCGCTTGCCATTCATTCATTCATTCATACGTTTATTTATTCATTCAGTGACATCATTGTACAATTGTTTTTTTTTTTTTGTGTTTTTTTTTTATTTCTTTTCTTTTGTTTTTTCTTTTCATGCATAGCATGTATGTTAGATACGTATGTTCGTAGATATGTTCATGAGCATAATTAACCTTTTTTTTCGCATGCCAAAGTTTTTATAAAACAGACAAAACAAAACAAGACAGAAAACAAAAACATGAAATTTAGTTTATTTTTTTTTCTTTTTTTTTTTTTTTTTAATTGTTTTCATATATTGTAAGCAGCAATAGCAATAGCAATGACAACTTATAAGAATGGAAAAAGGAAGTTTGCATGTTATGGCAACCAAAATGCAGAAGAATGTTGATAAAATTCTTAATTGCCTCAACTCAAGGCTCTGCTCTAAAAAAACAAAAAGACACGTTATGGCCTCAATTGCATAAAATTTGATTTTTTGTTTTATTTTCTATTTTTTTAAATCATGAAATTAATGAGGTTGGAAAAAAAGGAAGTCTAGTCAACGATTCTTGGCAGTCATCTGAAAATTGTCTAACTCGTGTTTAGTGGTGGAGGATGACGTGATGTATCGTCACCGGGTCCATTCTTTGTAAATAATCTTCGATCTCGGTGTCTTTTGCGGTGTGATTGCGTCGTAATGAGTATTTTCATGGTCATCACGCATTTTATTTTGCTCCTTTAATTAATTCGACTATATAATCCCTCACCTCATCTTTATGGTTTTATATGGATGCGAACTTCTCTTCCAATTGTGAAGTGGCTGCAATGCGAAGGGATTGAAAGTCGCTGTTAAGAATGTGGTTCGATACTAACTAAAGGACTAAAAAGAAGGGATCACGTCTCGGCATACGTTTTACAATCCCTTCGGAAGGGTGTCACCTACGAAAAAATGCTCCAGCAGAGAGTACTGGGAAAGTGGTGCTGCATTAAATTATTTACACAAGCCAGCCTCGATACCTAGATGAATAGCTGAGACTCAAAAGCCATGACGAGAGCCACGAATATTACGCAAATAAGCCGCTATAGTCACTATATGCTAGCAAGCTATAAAATCCTTTAGCACTGAATTTGGAAACGACTGACTGCCAGTGCTCATTAACAGGATATCACAGCGTAAATAACCGCTAAGTCAATTGGATTTTCGTTGTCATACTTTAGTCAGGATCTTCTGCATTCCTGAATGCGCATGATAACAATTTAGACTGTGACAAGAGAGGGTATCATTCGCGATCATGGAACTACATGATGTTTCGTCACCTATAACACACCTATACTGCAAATTTAGAAAGCTTGAGCCTTGTTGTATACGCAGGTGACAGTTCGAATAAATAAAAAAAAATCAAAGTGACGTTAAAACTTCTCTTCGATTATCGATGGTGTTGTCCACTATGAATTGTTTTCGTTGGCTCTGACTAACAGTCAAGACAAGAAGTAAGTTTACTTGCATTTAAACGCAAGGAAATAGATTTAAAAAAGAAAAAATTAAATTGGTCTTACTTTTTGAACACAGAACTCCTTTGCACTCCGATGTCGATGATTCATCGGCATTGTATTTCTTACATCAACTCGTTTGTTAACATAATACAGTCGAGTATTATTTGAAATCATTAATTAAAGCGTTAGTGTCAGGTGCAAAAACCGGAGATATAAAAACAGGATTGCTAGTACAAGGAGAAGATACAACGATTGCAATAATAACAACAATAAATAAAAGTCACGTCAATTGTTAATTGATATGTTAACGAGATTATTAATATTAAAATACTGCTACGAGTGATCGGCTGAGAGATGCTGTCTAATTAATGAGGGAGAATATTCGCTGAAATTTGTACAGAAAGCACCTTGTGAGAGCTTTTGTTCTCTTTTAATGGGAAATATGTTCGATCGATTGATCGATAATATAATTGATAATTTTTGGTTTACGTACGAGAGAGAATTCCATAGAGAAACTCTGTGAACAGGTTTTTTCTTTACCAATCACATTAAATTGTCTTAAAATTATGAAGCTGCCAAGGCGTCACACACACACACACACACACACACACACACACACACACACACACACACACACACACACACACATCAACGGCCCCTCGCAAGAGGCCATCAAAAAAGAAGAGCGGCTAGCGTCGATGAGGACTTGGCAATCGCATTGAGAAAGAACAACGAAAGGAAGATGGGCGTTCGTTCTTATCCCAAACATAATGCAATGGATCGAAAGGCCACACGATGAGGTAAATTACTACCTCATCCACTTCCTGAATGGCCATTGCTGTTTCCGAAAGTACCTGTTCAGGTTTGGGCACGACATCTCGCTAACTTGCCCGGCATGCTCGGAAACGAATGAAGATACAGAGTATAGCATCTGTCGCTGCAGAAGGTTCGAGAATGGCAGACCCCGAATATAGAGACGAGTGAAATATTGGAGGGGTTAACTGCCACCAAAGAGGTGTGGAGCACCGTAGGCGACTTTGTAAGCAGAGTGCTCACAGAACTACGGCGGCTTGAAAGATAGCGGGTGTAGAGCAGAGGGAGTGGAAGCCAATAGTGTATTCCACTGAGGTCCCACCATCGGAAGCGTGCTAACGACAACCAGCCTGCGCTAAGTTATACTTAACGGTGGTCCCAAGGGGGAGAGTGGTGGAAGAAGCGTGTGGGGGGGTAGTTTTTACTACGTAGGCGATGGGCATGGATGGCGAATCGTACATGCTGCTACTAAGAACCAGCAGTATCTCTGGAAGATTTTCTACCTCCACATCGCAAAAAAAAACACACACACACACGCACACAGTGAAAATATCCACTGCATTCAGGACATCTATGACTGTTACGATTAATTTCCCTTAAACGTTTTGACTGACATATTATTTGGTGTCGAAATTCATTTTTTCCTGTATTTTTTCGGCGGTAAAAAAGTCGCTTAGTTCAAACGAATGCTAATAAATATTTTATTTAAGGTATTTGTCTATCGGTAACTATATATATTTTTTTGTATTTTACTGACACGGTATGAATGCTGTCGAGTCGACTCTTTCGGCTATCTACATGAGCACTAATTGTCTGTGCGAATGTATAAAAGTTCACGACATACTTGGGTAGGCAACAATCCATTAACAGCAATCCAATGTTAATCAGACGGACTAATATTTCATGAATATAGTAAGAAAGGCAGCAAATTTCAGTTCAATGCTGCTAACGAACCTTACCCGGATGGATTTTGTATATATGAGAGAGACTGAGCTTCTAATATCCGTCACAATATCATCGAATATAATATTTTTGGTAGCGTGTGCTGGTATTGGTTTCATTCGGTTCAATGAGTTTAGAGAATACTTCACCCGGTTGACACGGTCGTTCAAATGGAGACCACGATGAATAGTGAGATGTCTCCCCGATGATAATTATTCGCTTAGTCGGCATCCTGGCTTTTGAATTTTGGATATCTGATATCGTCCCTATTGTTGATTATGCAGGACGATTTAGCAGCGCTATCCTTCGAATTATGTGTAGAAAAGCATCTCTACCTGTCTTTAGTTTAGTTTACTTAAAGCTCTGAGAAATTATGTTGGGCACACTTCGCAAATACTTAAGCTAAAGAAAGACGTAAAAAGCATAATTTTGTTTTACTAACACGTAATTAAGAATATGGTTTTAAAAACCCAATGTCCCAATTCTCTACCCCTTTGCGAAAAAAAAGGAAAAAATGACCCTTGACCGACCTCATTAGATAAAGAGATGATGATTCGTTACAATTTTATGAACATTGAAGAAAAAACTTGAACTAATCACACACGCATCTCCTAATGAAGCAGATTCTGAGCGCTTATCTGTAGTTGGGTGACCAAACCTCTTGATTTTTTTCTCTCATGCATCTGCTTGCAGTAATATATTCCTACACCATTTATTCTGTTTTAGAGTTTCTCATTACCTCAGCTCGAACCATTTATCAGCGATTACATCAACATCGATTCGCTTACTTGCTTGCTCGCTAAACACAACGTTAACGTAAAATGCAAAAAAAAAAAAAACCGCCAATAAGAATTATTTAGTTAGTGATGTGAAACCAAACTATTCGAATTTTCCTAAGACAAAAAAACACGAATATCCTAATCGCACTTTACTATCCCCGTAAACAATATGCCATGAGCGTTAGTGTCATAGCGATAGGTAAACTGATGTTAAAATTTTTCTTATTTATATACGTCCCTGTAAAGTCTTTAGAGCTTTTTAAGAACTCAATTCACATTGAATTTTGAAACATACCCCACCACTATAATAACCTGGATTCGTTATAAATTTGTTTACGTGTAAAATGTCGGCTAATTTTTGATAAATAATATGTCGTAGATTGTAAAATTGACAATCGGCGGGAAGATGTGCTATTCTGATGTGCATTATCAGGCGCGATATGAAATTTGTTTGCATTTTTAAGAAATCTTAACACTTCCAAAGAAACCTCTCAGAGGGCGTTTTATTTACAAAAGCTAAAGGAATAAGTGTCATTGTGATGTGTGTGTAAATGAGTTTACGGATTGACATTAATATCACTTGAAGTGCGTTTACCTAATAATGATTATATATATGATATATATATATATATATATATATATATATATATATATATATATATATATATATATATTTATATATATATATAGAAAGCGATATGGAATAGGGCAGTGAGTTACCAGTCATATGATTATTGAGACATTGGTGCTCAATAAAAAAGTTTAGACAACCGAATACCAATTTTTGTGGGCTGCATTTAGCATTTTGCCTCAAAATTAGATTCGAAATAGCCTTGTGTTACGTTTACTCGAAGAGTGCAAATGAAGAATTCAGAGATATTTAAGATCAATGCGTGGAAGTTTCAAGAAGTAATAATGATCTAAAATGTATAATTACTAGCGATGAAATTTGGATTTATGTTTATGGTCATAAGCGGCAATAGCTAGTGGATATCGTGCTACGTGGTGTGAACCAAAATCAAAAAAAACCACACCAGAGCAAGTCAAAAATCAAGGTAAAAAAAGAAAAAAGAAATGGACGAATGGACGGAGGGATCTTTGGAATGTATTACACCAGAATGAGAACGGGTCCGTATTATTCAGCGTTGTTGAATTGGTTGGATAACAAAATCAACAAAAACGAATCGTCGATAGACGCAAAATTGTAAGAATTATATACGCAATCGTTGTATTCCGCAGAATTGCCTTCGACCGACTATTATGCCTTTGAAAATATGAGAAGACAGTTATGCGATAAGCATTTTGCCGTAAACCTGTAGACATTTCCGATTTGACGGTGCCATGCAAGAAAGTGCGAAAATTCATTGGATTTGAAGTATTGAGCTAAGTGGGGAGCTATGTCGAAAAATTGATGATTACCGATGGACATTAAGTGCATTGGAAGTCATTTTATTAAAGTGTAACTCTATTGAAATTGATAATCAACTACAATGTTAGTTACCATGAAAATTGGCACATGTTCCACTCATGACATTTCAATCGTTCTTCGACTTAAAAAAATTACATACATATTCTTAATGAGTTCATTTCATAATCGCTTAATTGCTAGTAATAAAGAATCATTAAAACAAAAAAAAAAAAAAACTATAAAAATTAGTTTCACACTTTTCTTCTACTGCTGAATAGAATACTTGTGCACACTTGTCGTCGGTTTGGGGCCAAAGTATGCGTAATATTCTCTAATATTCTCGTTTATATTTCTTTTTCATAGCATGAGCAGCAACCATATGCTTTTCTTCTTAAATCCTCCACCATCAGGGTATGCGAGTATGTTCATTTTATTACTCCCTATGCAATACATACCCACCCCAAAGAAAATATATGCATGTGTACTTAACTCGCGTACAATTTCGAATGTTTTAAGTGGTGTCCGTCCGTCTTTAACTTCTGTTTCACAATAATTGGGATAGAAAATTGGAATTTCGAATATACTTCCAGTTAATATTTACGGTGTAGAGATATAAGCAAAGGAATCCTTTAAGCCCACCCCGGTTTACTTATAGTACTATAGGCTAGAAACGTATCAAAATAATAATAAAAAAATTTTTTTTTTTTTTTTTTTTAAATTTAAAAACTTTCTTCTAAATCTAAGATCTAATGCAGTTATCAGTATAAAAAGCATAGTTAACATCAAGGCAGTGGTTAAATTAAAAACTCGAAAATTCTCCATATATTTAGCCGAAGTGATGGGCACTCGCAGTTCTTTTCTAAGCGTATAAAACTTTCTTAATTTTTTATTCGCACTTTGCAATGCTTTCTTGCATTGTATTTGATTTGTTTGACCTTCAATTTAAATTTATGTTTATACGGCATACACACATGCACACATACACACGCGTAAACGAAAATATTTACATCTCTATTGTAAAATAGAAATCTGCTAAGCGGGATAGTATTGTTCACTATATTTAACGGGGGCAATGGCGATAGCTTTAATACCATTTGTGTAAACCATTGCATAGAAATCTGACCGCTCATGTTATATGCATGATGCAACTTTTTATACCCTACCCTAGACAGTTGTGGTACGGGTATGTTATGTTCATGCGCGTGTATGTAACACCCACTTAAGATAGGTATTAGGCTTAAGATAGGTAGATCTACTTTTTATTATAATGATCGATACAAGATTCTTTTCTGAATCGATTTAAACATATGTGTCCGTGTGTCCGTCGGATGTCTAGTCATGTATATTTGCGTTCAGCTTACAAGATCATAATTTTTGGGATATTTTGATGAAATTTAGTACACCAGTGTGTTTGGGCTGGAAACGAATCCTTTTGAAAACGAATCGCACCGGATCATTTTTTATCACCACTCCGTATATAACGAGTTAGAAAGAAAATATACAATTTTCAAATCTCTCAGCAGAAAAGGTTGAGTAATAGTGTCGATGTGAACAAATGGACCGGCATTTTAAACATTATCTTATGTAACCATTTCAGCGAAACGTAAGCCTTTATATCAGAAAACGGTCTAATTTTTAATACTTCATACTATGTATTGGCCCGTCGCAATACTTTGATATAGAAATTAATTGGCTTACATCGATCTATTTTTTGCATCACATTCCCTAGAAGAGTACGATTTTTTATGGCAACAGAATCTACGATACTTTACGAGGAAAATAAGATAATGATAGTAAAGACTTCGACAGGAAGATTAATTTTCGCTAAATTTAGATCGTGTCAGTTGGCCTTTTGGGCCCTCTTTTATATAAAAGTGTGCCTTTAAATGGAAACAAAGTAAATACTAGATGAAAAGGTGTAGAGTACCTAATGCTCCACCTTGCCCGACTGTAATATCTCTTATTTGGTTTATTACCATAATGGGTACTTTAGATCCAAATACGCTAAAAATCCATTTTGATTTTAAAGGATTTGAGCAAAGGACTTAATAATAGAAAGTGTACAATAAACGCCTTGATTTGCATACCTAGTAAAACAACCTCTATGTCTGCTCTTCTATCATGGATTCCATTCATTTTAAGTTTGTTGGCATAATTATGATAAAAAAAAAAAACAATCCGTATGCGTGTAGAGATGTTATTGTTTGCAACAGTGACTGCAATAACATCGCAGATACGACTTCAAAAACGTGTAATAATTAAGCAAAGTGCATATACAAACATGGACACACAAATTCCCCATGTGAGTAATATATCGATCAGTAATTACCGAAACAAGATAAGAAAAATCATTTCCAATATTCGCTTTTTCTTGTCAACATAGTCTTCGCGCATTTTGATATCTTTTGGAAAGGTTCATTTGTCAAGACCCTCACAATACGCGGCAATTTCGCATCATCTCTTACAAATCTTTTTCCCTTGACCATTCCTTCGAGATTTGTAAACAAACCATAAGTGCGGGCAACCAGATCTGGAGAACATGATAAGTGAGGAATTTCAAATCATGCAATTTCGCCCTTGGAGCCATCTATTTATACTGGAGTATTTTGATTCCCCTATAAGTAAATATGTTACCCATTTGGAAAATAGCTTTCTTAGGTAAAAATCTTTCATACTGCAAAGTATTAGTAAATAGAATAGGCTACCTTTTGATACCTTTAAAATATCATTTAAAGTATCTTTCGCAAATTCCGTTTCCAAAGTTTATATGAACGGCCGTAACACCCGCAAGTATTTGTGATAGACCCATATTTTACTATATTGATAAAGTCAGAATCATTTTCACAATCGATCTACGTTTGTCTGTCCGTCCATCCACGTATTCTTTTGTTCTACCTGCAAGCCGCAGTTTTTGGAGGTATTTTGATGAAATTTGGTATACCGACACGTTTTGAACCCTATTGAAAATGGTTCAAATCGGACCACTCCTCACATACCGCCTTATTTTGATAAGCCATTATAAGAAAAAGTGTTGTAATTTTTAGAATTTCGCAACAAAAATCATTTAATGATAGCATTTCTACATTCCAAATTGGGGAGAAAACTTCGGGCTAGATAGGGCAACTTTCAAAACTCCTTATCATATAACCGTTACTACGGAAACTGGTTCTTTATATGGTAAAAAAAGCCTAGCTTTCAATATTTCTTAATGAAAATTCGTTCATAGCAATAATTTGCAATAAAAATTAACTTTACAGACTTCGGACCGCATGGGTCTTTTTTTTGAATCTCAATCCAAATAAGGGTTCCAATGAAAAATAAGGCTTCATATGCTAAAGAGGTCTAATTTTTAATATTTATTAATGGAAACTTGTTCTTAATAAATCAACCATATGGAATTTGGATCATATAGATCTATTTTTTTGACCGCAGCATATAAAAGGAATCTCATGAAAGCAAATTCTTCTACAACGTTAGAAGCTCGCTAAATTTACACCAAGTTAACATTTCGAGTATCCTCCAATACGTATAGGTAACGTAAGGTATAATTTGTGGTGTATTATTAATTAAGCGAAGGGGTGCAGGGTATCTAAAGCACAGCATTCTTAATTGCATTTTTTTGTTGTTGTATTTTCTGGGGTAAACATCTGATTTGGCGTGTTCATCATCTTCAGCACCATCTTACTCTGTACGGCCTTAAGCCTCAAAACCAGCGAACTATCGACAAATTATTGTCTTCCACGGAGAAGAGTTGTTAGAACACTTTTCAAGCCACTACGGAGCTTGAGCGGTATTTCAAAAAAAAAAAAAAAAAAACAGCGATTAATCGATACCTATCGAAGCTCGGGTTTAGCCCTTATTTCGATAATAAAAAAAGTAGCATCACTAGAACCGCTGTCACTCATCCAAATGATTATGAAGTCGTTTGAGAATTTGTGCTTTCTAAAAATAATATGACTCTTCTTTTTTTTTTTTTTTTTTTTTTTTTTTGTTACGGACAACATCTGCATATTAGATTTAAGAATTACTGACCGAAAATAAAAAAAAAAGTACATTTGCTTCAAAATGCGATGTAAAGTACACTTAGAGAAAAACAAAAAAAAAAAAGAAAAAAAACGAAAAAATATTTGTATAAGTGGAAGAAGAAAAATTCATGATGTATGTACCATTTATGCTGCCATGGCTGTATGCATGTAGGCCTGTCATAGAAGCAAATTATTTTTATACAGAAGGTCGTCATCTGTTTATTTCTAATTTGTATGAAACGTCTAAACATTCGCACTTGTGCTTAAAAAAAAAAAAAGCTTGCTTCGCAGCAATGGCGCTGAATTTAAAGATCAGTGGAATGATGATGAAGTATGGAGGAGACACATGGCTATTCGTTATTTATTAAAGCAAGTGAAAAAGAGGCCGTAATACATTTCACTTAATACATATCCAGCATATACAATATTGAAAATGTTTTGTCTCATTGGAATTCTCAGACAACTTAAGACTTAAACATGAGATAAAAAAGGAAAAAGAAAAACCAAAATATTCATAAAAATTACTTATCAATTAAAAATTCGAATCAAACATTTTACCGGGACAGGGTAAAAGGTTAATGTAAAAGTGATGAACGTGAACGTGTGACTATTTGACATTGATTTTTTTTGAAACTATATACAACCGCTTTTGAGTTATTATGGGTTTTCGCGTAGAAGCGCAATAGATGCTCGACAGCCAGTCGTTCAGAGGAGATAGAAGCGGCGAAAGGGGAAATGCTAAGAATTACCGAAAAACCGGGGCAATATACGAAAGCCTATGATTTTGTATGTTCGCAATGCGATAATGACGTCGGTGTTTCTTTCCAAATATGGGAACTTGCCGGGGAAGCATTAACAGCATTTCACGCTGTCTTCGCTAGACTTTACTTCTTTCACTTAACTCTAGCTTATAAGTGATGACTTGTCCGAGCAAGACTTCTTGTCTCGCACCAATAAGTAAGTGGCCTCAATAGACATTCTTCCTAAAAGCTAGAAGTAGTTATATAATTATTTATTATATATATTTTTACACATAAACGTTTAATTTTTCTAAAAGATTGGCAAAAACTTATCTACATTCCTAATGCATTCATTCGCTACGCTATCCAATATTTTGTACGATAATCTCATATTTCCTTTAAAAAAGAATTTGCAATAAATAAATTTTGAATGGAAAGCAAGTAGAAAAGTGATATTCACTTGCGGATAACGTCGACCGGTCGAGTTAAATTTGTGCATTAGAAAATATTTTGTTAAAAATAGCCGGGCTAGCGGTTGGTCCATTTTTTATATGGATGTTTAACTAGCCCTAGGAAATGTTTGCATTGGCTTTAAATTAATATCCCCTCTGGAGACTTCAAAGTGCAGGTGTTTCTGCCTATACACCATAGCTGTGTTTGTAGGCTCATCATGTCAAAATTTTAAGAATCTTTCAACCTGTTTCCGATCGATATTTGCCATAAGTTGGATATTGTATTCCTTTTCAAAGTGAAAGAAAGATTTGTGGCCCACAGAAAAAAGTGCGATGATGGTTTTCTATCCAAACTTTAGAAAAACGTAGGTTGGAGATGATCGGTCGATCAAACTTGTTTTCTTTTTTTTAAATAATTGATGAGGTCTTGTATGTATATGTAACACGGTGGCAGTCAGAAAGAATTGAGGAAAGAAACACGAAATAGAGAGTGGTTGCGCCCCAGTGGGAGCGTTCCTGATCAGTAAATGTTATGTCTTTACCGACTGAGTACTCACTGAAAATAGAACCAAGTATGCTTGATGCTGATATGTGTATATATATATACACATATATATATATATATACGCACACTTTGTTGACATACGAAGCGTATTTGTGGATAAATTTAGCATACTTCCATTATATTTGATTTTCGATATGAAAGAAAATGTCGTGATATTTTACTCTGGTCTCCTCTTACTATGGTTCATTGCACTATTAAAGCCCATACGTTGAACCCTGATGCGCTGCAATTATTGTGCACTTGTCATTATATATAAATCAAATAGATGTCAATAATTTTGTGTTTTTTTATTTTTTTAATCATAAGTGAAAGTACGTAATAAAATTTATGCATGTATGACACATTTAACAACAAACAAAAATAAAAACAAAAAGTATTTCTTTTTTTTTGTTTTTTTTTTAATAAAAATTAAAATATTTTGCGCCCAATTATAAACCCAAACAAAGGCAACAAAGTGTATTACAACACTCGTAAATGTAAATAAACTAAAAGGCGAAATCATTGATGTTTAAGAAATTTTTCAATAAACAAAAGCAATAAAGAAAAACATGTTGCACTTAAGCCTACAACAAATAAGAATTAATCATCAATAAATTACAGACACGATGATAAATGCGAAAAATGTGCAACTGTCCGACGGAGGAAAGGAGTGAGTGAGTGAGAGGGAGAGAGAGAGAGAGAGAGAGAGAGAGAGAGANGAGAGAGAGAGAGAGAGAGAGAGAGAGAGAGAGAGAGAGAGAGAGAGAGAGAGAGGGGGGAAGGGTAAGAGGGAGCGCAGAAATAAATAAAGTGAAACCTCCAGACAAACGAATGCCAAACACATAAATAACAATCATCGTTTTTAAAGGTAATAAATTCAATTACTATAAAAATATACTTGCACACACACATATAAATACTCTTATATTTTCACGTATGCATGCATTCATCAGCAATGGGAATAGACTTAATTTTAATCTATTTGAGAACACGCGCTTTTTATATTCATCGTCACACGAGGAACGGGGTAAATTAATTTTCGCATTTCATTTGCACTACACAGAAATAGGGACCTAATGAATTCCTAGAAATATTAAACGATATATATGTATATATATATATATATTTCTATAAAGTTCTAAAGTAATTGGTTATTGCTTAGCATACTTATATTATATATTTATATATTATATATTATTATATATATATATATATATATATTATTATATATATATTATTATATATATATATATATATATTATTATATATATATATATATAAGTGCATGTGGACAGAACAATAGGTGCGAGATATATTTTGCAGTTCGTTGGCACAGAAAATTGTAAACCGTATCTTCCCACGCAACGTTTTTACATGTGGCAACACTGTTGGAAGTTAATTCCGAGAATCCCACATGACCTAGTTCTTGCAGTAAGAGGTTGAAAACTTTTTTTTCTTTGGTTTAGAAAGCCCTTTGATGTGCACAGCGAAATACAGCTGTGAAGTGTGAAATACGTTGTAATATTTCGCTGTAAAAATGGATTGTAAAGGTGAGACGGATTTTCTATATAACATTAGATAGATCGAGTCCATCGTTGGACAAGGCGAGAAGTTCATCAACTTGGAGATAAGGGAAAAAACGTGTAAATTTATTGCCGGATGATTAGATCGATCACAGAATTTCATCGCGAAGACTTAAAAGCCCAAAAATTATCTTGAGAGACGCAACGCAGAGCAATTAAGAAAAGTTCTCCTGCTTCCGAGAGTCGCGATTTTAACAAAGTGAGATCCCTTCAAGATGGCTAAAGCAATTTCCCATGAAATTTGGAATTTTCTATCCTCACACATCTAAAATATATATAGAACTCTAAAACACAATAAGAGGAAAATGGAAAAGAACACATATATCAATAAATACATATTACCACGCTCAATAAGTTCGTAGGACGATTATTGGCAAATTCACATGATTTTTAGATGGCACCAACTTTCGAACGAAATGGATCAAAATTTCATTACAGTCTGACCATTATTTTACAATCTATGATTGCTTGAGTGGACCTCTACTCACAAAATTTAGATTTACAAGAAATAAAAGTACCGCCACTAACACAGCTGTGACTTGTAAAGTAATGTAATCGTACGAGCTTTTCGATTGATTTCTCCTATTTGCCATTCCGAACTTTTGTGGACTGCTAGGTAGTCGTGAAATTTTGGTCATAGTCGAAAGGGTGGACTTATCTCCGTAAAGGAACTTCGCAAACCGCTACCGCATTAGTAGGTTTACTTAAGATAGTGAGAAAGGTATAAAAGGTTCCTTCACAGTCCAATATAATTTCCTTATATGTTTATTGCTACGTAATAAGAAGTGTAATGAGCTGACATAAAAAAAAATTAAATAAATATTAATTAATTCAGATCGAGAATTCGCAAATATTTTCGTTTCGTTTGTCTGAAATTTCGAACTTTTTTTTTGCAAATATTTAGAATGAAAAACCATTGCAGGAAACATTGTAGTCGACATATCTGAGCTTACAGCCTTCAGAGAAAGGTGAGGCAATGACAAGACTTATTTTCTACTTTGTAATTTCTCATCTCTGTGACACTGGAGGAATTTTCGCACTAAACCCTAATGCTGATTATAGCGAGGTCTTTGATTTATAAGTTTGTCCTTGTGCATTGCAACTCTTTGGTATACCGTGTACATGTTACAGAATGTAAGGTAAAAAAATGTACGTTCAGTGTACGAGTGCAGTCGTTTAAAAAACTTTTTCTAAGCTACGATGTGCTAGAACTTGTTTAGCAAAGTCTTTGATCGTTTTCAGGTTTGTTGTACATTTTGTGTACGTAAGATACGAGGTGCGTTCAAGAAGAACAAAAAACAGAAAAGAAAAATTACTTTTCAAATTTCACGAGGTGTACTTTGCAGGGGACAAAAGCGATATTGATGAGTAAGTAAAAAGTCCTTCCTTCCTTTCCTTTTGAATGCACCTCGTAACTTAAAGAGTAAGTTCTCGCTTCGTCTTGACAGCGAATTGTCTGCCACTTGATCATATAACGATTTATATTTTTTCTTTTTTGAATACTTGCATTGATTGATTGGCATAATTTTTTTTCCCTTTCTTTTTTTTTTTTTTAACTATATATGACTACACACTATTAAGTTTACTTCATTATTTTAACTTTCAAATTATTTTAAAATGAGAAATTATTGGCAAATAAGTGAATAAATATAAGTATATGTAGATGTGCTCATCTCGGCCGTTTACCTCGGCTTACCATGACTTATTTGCTTCGTTACCAATGACAGTTTACGAGTTTAAATGCAAACTGTCAACTTTCATGGGGGGAACCATGCATTTGTCAAAACGTTTGCAACATCAACGATACAGCCTCAGACGTCTTACATCGTCCAACCATTTCCGAACTGTAGCGATTTACTTTGACGAACCCACAAATAACTAAATACTGAATTCAATTTCTTATGTACGTATGTAAGTCTTATGGTCTGTCCTATGAGAACAAGTTTATGATGATCTTCAAACTTATTTTAAATTGGTTTTCTATCATTCTTGTCAGATTAGATGCGAAAATCACCTAAATTGATTCCTGAATCTAAATTTAACTTTTATGTACTTGCGATAAATTTGGGCGAAGAGTCGTCTGATATTTGAATCCTTAAGAAGCTTAATGTATATAAACCGACAAATATGTATATCATTTTTAGTTCATGCAATTACCTAAAAGGTATTATTAAGCTCAAATATGGTGCGTATACGCACTGTTGGAAGGGAAGTATACGTATTGGAGACAAACAATAAGAAAGAGAAACCAATTCGTCAATAATTTGTAGGCAACGTAATCGACAGTTTTCAAGAACTTTGTAAGCGAAGTTTTTCCGCCGGAACCCCCTTTTTTTTGAGTTTACCGCTTATACCTTGGATGGATAAATCCATGAAATTTATTATTGTAAGCCGGTACTAAAAGATTTTGATGCCACTCGTGACAAATACACTTGTGAGAAGTTACTCTTTTCATCTGCTTGGTATAAGTGACGCATACGCAGAATTCGTCGCAAGGTAATTCGAACATTCCGTACTCTATGCTCCCTGTAGTACAAGGGCGTACTAAGTTTGTGTGGATGAACACAACACATTCAGAATGACTTCAGATACATCCACCTTTTATTATGCTGATTTAGGCTTGTCTGCCTGTCTGTCTGTCTCTCTCTTTTTTTCAGACATTTTGATGAACTTTCATGCACTGATGTGTTTTGACCCGGATCGAACCACTTCCCATACAACGTTTTCTTTTGAAAAGTCGACATATAGATAACTGTAGAGCGGTGTAGGGTATTTAAAGGTAGGCCATGCCACACTATAATGTTTTTACTTGTTTTATTTTTTTTTTTTTAAATACTAAACTAAGTGAATACTAATGAAGTATGTACGGTGTGCATATAGGAGATTATGTTGCGGTAATCACATCACTTATAATCATCGTATGACAACTGAAATGAAAATTCAGTTGTTTATTTAATCAAACGTGAACGGCGGTATAAAATGACATAATTTGCGTTGTTGTTGTTACTTTTTTTTCTCCTTCATTTAATTGTGTATTTTTATGGTTTTTGACGTTGGCATTTGGACAGACTTGAACAAAATGCAAAAAAAAAAAAAAAAAAAAAAAAAAAAAAAAAAGACAAAAAAAGTCATAATAAAAATGAAATAACTTTATATAGAAAACCAGTAAGAAGGCCATATACACCATAAGGCGAAATTTGGATACCCATCGTCTAAAGCGACTTAACGAAAGCGAACCTTACCGATAAGTTTTTAATGAAATCATTAATGCGTCGACTAGAAAGAGTCTTTCCTACAGTGGATTAAACGTTTTAATCTGTGGAAGTTTATCAATCAACAAGTTTCGGATTTCAGATTTTACAATTTAAAGATATCTAGTATGACAGACACACACGAATATGCCAGAATCGATATCAAGAACAAATTTCATTTACACAAGTCTTATAAACATAAGGTAGTATATTTAATGTGCAGTTGTATCGGTTGCAAACGGAATGACAAATTTAGTTTATATTGTGCATTTAAATTTTTTTTTTGCTTTGAAATGATATTTTTTCCTATCTAAACAGCATTTTAATTAAAATTATGTGAAAAAATAAAACAAAATAAAAAGTCGAATACTTTAGGACTGAGATCATTTGGTTGGGCCAGGTGCGATTATATATGTGAAGTTTTCAATTTTTGGATACTTCATTATTAGTTAAACGTAAAAATGCTTATTTATTTATTCGTTCACTCCTTTAACAGAAATCCGTTTATGTTGTATGTATAAAGCTCGTAAAGTATGTAAATTCAAATTTATACCCAATTACTTGACATGACGCAACGCAATACAAAAGCGGCGAAGTGAAGCAGTTGGTAGTAGATTTCGAGGCTTTCTAATAATATGTCCTTTACTGTAGTACCTCTTACCAGTGTCTAGTGACGCTTCTAGGCTGTTTTTCAAAACGAGGCAAGCAAATTGATTCTTAGAAACTGCTCTCGATAAAAGGAGCAGAAGAATTTCGCAGTAAACAGATTTTTACATTGTAGCAATTATTTTAATCCGAGTAGTTTGCTTTCCGTGCGTTTCTTTTTTCAGTAAAACTCGTTGGACGAAACTTATTTTTCATTGATTAGATTTTGAATCAAAACCAATTTAAGGTTGACGTTTATATTGAATGCTGCGCCACCTTCTGGAAACTAGATGCTAGAGACATTTTGATCTTTTGAGTTTTTTGAAGAAATAGACTAACAGTAAAGTCTTAAGAAATTCAAATATTGCGTAAATGTCTTGTCCTCCTTGGGCCAAGATATATCATCCAATCTCATCGAAGTATCTCAAAAATTGCGAGCTATAGGTTGGACGTAAGATTGCATGGGCTAATATTTGACAAGCAGAAAGGCTACTTGAAGTCGATTCATATAATAAAAGGTACATCGGTCTCAAATACGTAATGACGTTGAATATATCTAGAGAAACTCGAGCTACCCTTACCATAAGTGATGCAGACTATAAAAATATTTGGTTTTTCATAGGCAAAAATCAATAAAAGAGTAATCTGTTTGGCATATGTGGCCATCGCATAGCCACTTACTTAAAAACCACGACTATCAAGTCGGTATGCCCGGGTTCAAGCGTCAATACGGTAGACTGATGTGTGATGGCAGCTAATGAATGCTCCGTTGGTAAAGGCGTAACCGCCTAGGTACGCATATCCCAGGTGGCGGCTACTCCCTATCTTCCTCTTCTTTCTTCCTTCCCATTTCATTCCGACCATCACCGGGGTAATACATGTATACCCCGAGTGATGGCTGATGGCTGATGTGTAGACATCATATATCTACAACGGGAGCGAAGAAAACCTGATGCTCAGGATACTTTCATCGATCGGGTTGATTCTAATAAAAATTTTAAAGTAGTAGTTATTTTGTAAACTAAATTTTAATCTTCCGTACTTTAAAAGTTTATTAAAATAAAATTTTTTCTTTCTTTTCTTCTTATTTTGATGCGTATTTAACCAACGCTTTCAAGTACAAAGTTGACAATTTTCAGTGCAAAGCAATGTAAAATAGTCACTAAAATGATTGCGGTTGTTATTGTTGTCGTTGTTGTTGTGTTGGAAGATTACATGTTTGTAGGTGCTGTCATTTATATGCTTGTTCATGCAGTGCACAATGACAACAATTGTAATTTCAAAACATTACTAAAACACTGTTAACAAAGTACAATGCACTTGGGAGTCTGTATTTATACATGCAATATATATATATATATATATATATATATAAATATATATGTATACGTATATACGGGTATACAAATATATGTATGTAGTTTAGGTAAGAGCATAAAACGGTGTTACAAAACTGTTCAGTTCCTCTTATGCAATCTTTAGTCATAATGTGCTTGCGTCGCCATCGTTACAATTACACGAACAGCGTTGAGTTGTATTTTTTCTGAATCTGTAACAATTTTATATGATTTGAAATTCTCATTATTAATCCTCTTCTTTTCTTTTCCCCCTTTCCATTTTTTCTTTTTTTTTTTTGTACATACTTTTTACATCGCTTATCGGGTCTTGTCTTTTATCTTTTTTGCGCAAGTTAATGCATTTTACGTTAACTAAACTTTTACATCTCTACTTTTTTTTTATGTCTGCCTTTATTCTCTCTTAGATAATAGCGTATTAAGTTAGTCGATCGGTGTATAACATTCAGAAATATTATATGTCTTCGAGTATCCACAAGCAGGGAGCAGTCATTAATTGTTTTTCGAAATCATCGAATCCTGTTTTCCATATAGATCAAGTGTATGTGTGCTTTAGTTGTGCTTAATTGCCAGTAAATTATTTTCAATCCCTTTAAAATATGCACAAATGTATTCGTTAGTGCTGGTAAAGTACTCATATTTTTGTTTACCCCTTCTAATGGAGAGTTACAGAGGTGCGGACTACAACTACAGATTCGGTTTGGATTCATTTGTCATTTGTTTTCGCAGTGCTTGCTAAAGACAATTAACTTTTATGAATTTGCATAAGGTAATGACTTTAAAGAGAAACACGATTTTGAATGCTTTCCCGTAAACTAAACGTTGTGGGAAATATTAGGGGTAAAGAAAAACTTCAAAGATTATATTTGAAATGAACCTTACTTTAAGCCAAATAAGCATAGTTTGAATCGATAAGCGTGTGTTGTAATTTTGTTAAGATTGACCGATCAGCTAGGGGATGTCGCCTGTAGGCAGTTGGCTGCAGCTTAGTGGTTGTGTCTGATTGAGCACTCACTCCAGCTATGGCCAAAGTAAAAAGTCCGACACTCTGAGATTTGAACCCGTGTACACTGGCTTGTCGGTCACGATTTTTATCTATTCGGCTACTCATGCAAAGTGACTATTCCGCCACTGTATAGCTTCTGCGATTTTATTTTCTTTTGAACTCAGCTTTGCGCGATAAATAGAGTTTTGTTAAAGGGCGAAACAAATGGTACTTGGACGCGGTAAGGTTCAGATTATCCAATCGATGCATCAAGAGGATTTCAATTTTACTCGTTTTATTACAAATGGACTTTCATCTGATAATGTCGTGATGGAAAATTACACTTTTTCCGCTCTCATCAACACCACTCTGTCCATTTCAATTACGCGCTTTAATCGTCTCATTTGATGATCACAGAAAGCGCAATCACTTATCTGGTGAGATTGGAGCGTCAGGTTGGGTGTTCAACTGCATCCATTTCGGATTACTGTCACTTTATTGTTAGGAAGCAGTTTACATCGCCCGTTATAAATTTCGAGCTTCTTTTACTACCTAGTCTTATGCATATAGTTCTTAATCGGTTTTTGTCTAGCTTCACACCTGTAGTGTTGTCATCAAAGATGACCTGTTCACACCTGTTTCTGAAATTTTACTGAGTTTGTCAGCGATGATGAGTTCACCAGAGCCTGACCCCGTCTTTAACATAGAAATTTCCAGAACAGAAATGAATGAATCACTTCTTTGCTTCGGATCATCGTCTTTCTATTTTATGAATGAAGATTAATTTGCTTACTGCTTACAAAATTTGGCATAAATACTTGTCTGGATTTTTGAAGAAAGTTTTACATAAAAATAGTTCGGACTGTGGAACGTTAACACTTGCTGTTATGTTATTTTCTGAGACCACTATATCCTTCTATTGGCCAAATTGCTTTAAAAATGTTTGAGAAAATTGAATATCGCGAAGATACGATTTCATTGAAGTAATACGATAAGCTGTACAGCCAGCGAAAAAAAGAAGTTCTTTAACAGGAAATTTCAATGAGTAGCACACCTTTCTAAAAAGTGAAAAAAAGAGTGGCACTTCACCCTCTTCGCCCCGCTTAAGCTTAAAATAAGCTGTCTGTAAGACTCATGATTAAGTTTAGTAGGGATTACGTGAAAAGCCGAAATTCTTAGATCTGGTAAAAGCATGGATCTAGAAGCCTTGCTCTACCGACAATGACATTGCTGTTCAAGTCAATCTAGAATCGAGTTATTTGAATATCGGGAATTGGTTCGAAGCTGCATACAAACTCGTTCTTTGGTTTTGCTTTTGCGCGCTTTTGACTTTTATGCATTCTTTGCAATGACAATTTCAGCCACAATTTCGCAACATGAAAATTTACACAAACACAAACGAAAACACACACAAAAGGAGAGAAAAAATAAAAGAAGAGAAGAAAACATTGAATTGCGATTTTCCACTGCTAGTTTGCTTTGTTCGTTGGTTTTCATATCGATTGAAAATAAATTTTCACATTTGTTGCAGATTCATTTTATTTAATTGAAAATTATACCTTTTGTTATGGAAATGATGTTTTCGCGATGATAATGATGACGATGACGATGACTATGCATAACAACAATGTTGGTAAAAAGAAAACTAGTCAATGTGAAAACTGACAAGCAATGATTCCCAGACGAAAACTTTTCAAATAGTATGAAGTCATCTTCACTGCCTTGGAAAATTACTTTTTTATTACCGTAAATACCATTCAAGTACGACAAATATATAAATTGTATAAATACATATATATATATATAGTATATATACATATATGTATATATAATATGGATGGATGCTTATATTAAAATTTGAACTCGAATTATTTTCGCAATACAATTTCGAATTATTTAAAAAGGGTGATTACCTTTTGGAGATTGAAAATTTTTATCATATGCCAAATACACAGAGACACTCTCTGGCTAGCTATTTGATGTAAAGATAAATTATACGATTCACAATTTTTGGATTTACATGAGATTATATATGAAGTCCCTAATGAGATAATTCAAAGAGAAAAAGTAAAGCACGTGTACACCTCTAATTGGTTTAAAAAAAGACTAAAGTCGATCAAAGATTATCATCTGATCCGGCTAGTAATCTCCTTAGTTGGAACACACGTGAGTAAGTTACGATTTATAAGAGATAAAATTTGACTATTTATGAATTGCGAGTTTTAAGCAAGTTATTCAACTGCAAGGTGCGCATACTTTTCGGAAATGTGATAGGCATTACTTTCTATGTTTAATTCCAAGGATAATCGTACCGAGTCGTGTCGCGTGATGAAAAGTGAAGACGTTACAATATGTATACAAGAAGCTCAAATCATCAGAAAGCCGCCAAGCGCACCGTTAATGATAGGTATATACCTCAGTATCCAAGGCGTGAGCCTTGGGTTACTGGTTTAGTCGAGTGTAATGTTCCCTAAGTCGCTTGGCACAAACGAAACCAATACTAAGCAATAACAGCAAAAATATTATATCGGATATGAGAGATTTTCGTCCGACTGACTAACACTAGTTATTGTCGACTCAAGTAAGCCTTGGATTTTTACACGTATACTTAAAAATCGAATGCTTATGTAGGTAGCCAATAGAGTAAATTTATCAGACGCGACAGCATTCATCTTGTGTCACAAAAATAGGCAAAAATATCTAGATACCGATACACAAGTACTTCAAATAAAATATTTGTCAGCATTCTTTTCAAATAAGCGTTTCTTTGCCGCAAAAATAAAAAAAATAAAAAAAAAAAAAAACGGTGAAGATTCCTTCCCATAGCAAATAAAATGGCAGTCAAACATTTAAGAGAAGAGAGATTAAGAGAGATGATGATTTTCCTTCAGTGATTGTCGACAGTCGTAGATGTCATGAATGGAGCTAATATGCAAACCTTGATGCTTCAAAAACTTGGCGCTTTTCAGACAATGTGCTATAAACATGCGAGAGATTGAAAAATAAAATTTGTTCGCAGAGTTCCTCTGTGGAATTCTCTAACTTGTTCAAAACAAAAAATTTTCAATCATATTATCGCTTGATCGATCAATCGATCGATCGTTATTAACATATTTCATATTAAAGTAGAATAAAAGCTTCCACAAGGTGCTTTATATACATGTTATCTCTTATTATTTAAACAAACGTATGCACACATATAGACACCTCTTAGTCAATTACTCGTAGCAATGCTTTAAGTAATAATCCCGCAAGATATCAACTGATAATCGAAGTACAGTTGTACAAGTTTTTGTGCGATATTTTCCTATGGTCTTTTTATTTGAGCGACTTGATTTGTTTGGCGCAACCTCTTTTGTGCGGTACATCTATGTATATAGAGTTAAAAATCGAGAAAAGAGAGAGAGTTTAAGGGAGTGGGGGGAGGGTGGGGTTAACATTTGTGAAAATCTCTTCACGAGTGATTTAATCATTTATTTTATTTGGAAGGCACTTTGTCGGTTGGTATTTCTAAATTTTTTCTTTAAAGACAGAAATCAGACAGAGGGACAGAGGTCACTCTACGCCGCACTTAATTTTTCTTGACTGTATTGTGAACACATTACTATTTATGAAGTTTCTGAATAATTTTTTTTCTTGCGGTCCCTATCCATCGCACAAGGACAACTTTATCCCTAATATGTATTTGCCTGTGCTATTACCGCCATTGGTTTGCCTTTTCATAACTATATATAATGATATAAATGTTATAATTCATAAATGATAAGAGAATAACGATCACAGAAGATATGCGAATCGAAGCAAATCTGATATTAAAAAGTTAAAAAGTATTTGAGTTGAATGTTTGATTTATCGGTAATTATTGGCAGCAAAATTATGGAAACAATGAAATGAATGAATGGGAGGAAAGTCGAATTAAAGGAAAGAAAGAGAACGAAAGGGAGAAAATGAAAATAAAAAACGAGTTTTGAAAAAAGCCACACTATCATGAATGATGTGTGCAAACATTTCCTTATGAAAATGGTAAATTAATGGACTGCTGCCGCCTGCTATCGCCATACAAAGCTATAAGCTTTGGAAAATTATATGTTACTGCAATATTTTCCCAAAGAAACTCTGCAGTATGACTGAAAAGAAATGTCAACTTTTTTTTTTGTATTTCTTTTTCTCTTTTTATCGTAAACATGCACATAACATACAGATGCACATTTTATACCGCGTTATGTACGTACATAACAATGTATGCTCAACGGAACATTATATCAATACAATGGCATTGAATAATGATTGTTGATGTTAACTATACTGCAACAAGAGACTATCAGGAGGGATTTGGCGGTGAAATATATATATATATATATATGTATGTATATATACATTTCGTTAGTGAAAAGCAGGAAAAAGATATAAAATAACGATAAACTCGTAAAAAGCAATTCGATTAGAAAAAAAACAAAAAAAAAAAAATATGGAACATTTATATGAATTAGAGAAAACTGTCTTCTACAAGTTCAAATAAGTAAAAAGACTAGAGTGCAATGCATGCATTCCTCAAAGCAGTTATTTATGTATTGCGACTTTTTAAAGTAATGATTTGCCTTGGAGTGGGACGGAAACGTGGCTCGATCTGAACCGACCATTTTCAATAGCGTTCGTCCTTTGGCCGGTGGACCGTTACAAAATTAGAAAAATATGACAAGACAATAAACAAGTAAGAATGCTATACTCGGCCATGGCCGACAATCACACACACCCCACCACTTTGTTTAATTAATAATACATCAAAAATTATACATTGTTTTTATGTAAATGCATAATTTTCATTAAGGCCCTTGGAGGATACACAAAACGTCAACTTGGTCTAAACTTAGCGAACTTAGTTTACTTGTCAAAGATTTTATTTATTTGTCATTTCTTTTCGTCATAAAAAACCACAAATTGAACTTTATCTTTCTTTGCTGTGCTCTCATCACATTCCGTGTGAAGTGCTGTCAAAAAAATAGATCTATGTGATCCAAATTCCCCATGGTGGATTTGCAAAAGACTAAAGTTTTATTTTTCAAAGAAACTCTTATATGAGTTGGGATTCAAAAAGTAGACCTATGTGGTCGGAATTCTCGAATGAACGAATTTTCATTAAGAAATATCGAAAACTAGACTTTTGTACCATATAAAGATTCAGTTTCCGTAATAATGGTTATATGGCAAAGAGTTTTAAAAATCGCCCTATCCGATCCAAGAATGAATGCCAAAATGCTATTATTAAGCAATTTTCATCGCAAAATTCTAAAAATTGCAATACTCTTTCTTATAACGGGTTATCAAAATAAGGCTTTCAACAGGGAGTGGTTGAAAAAGTGGTCCGATCGGAACCGTTTTTAATAGCACGTTCACGGTATACCAAATTTCATCAACATATCTCAAAAATGGCAACCTGTAGATTGAATACAAGAATGCATGGACAGACGGATAGACAAGCTTAGATCGATTCGAAAAAGATTCTGAATTGATCGGCATAACAAAAAAAAAAAGAGTATATCCCAAGTCCTCGTGGGTGCTACTAGTTGAGAACAATATTTTAACATTTGGTGAAGTATTTTTCGTATTGTTAACCCATAGCGTAGGTAAAATTTACTACATCCCCGCTTTTGTGGTTGTTATTAGCATGTAAAATATTTTTGTCTATCGTCGAAAATCCTTGATAATCCTATTGATTAATCCTATTGGTTGGCTAATGAGCAGAAATAAATATAATTTTTTTTTTTTTTGCAAAAGTAAGTAAGTGGCTGCATACAATCTTCGAGGAAAGGGTATGAAGAATAAGATTTGAACATGAAGACGAGCATTTATATATATGTATATATATTCTTACCATAATCAATCCGGGCATGTCCTCTACATGTGTAACACGGTAATAATTAGAAAAAAGTGAGGAAAGACAAAGAGACAGGCAGGCCGAAGAAAACCCTTTACGGACTGAGCAAGTACTATAGCTACGTTCAAGTAGCTAGTAGTGCGGTGCGGTATACTCTAACGCACTTGGACTTGCATTCAGGAACATTGACTTGATAATTGCGGCTCTCACTCGGCTATTCATGCGGATTTAGATTTTTTTTAAAAATAAATTCAATTAAATCAAAAATCAGGTAAATTCATGTACTGGTCGAGAAAGACTGATAATTAGAAGTGTGCTTTTCACTGGCTTCAATCGGCTTTTAAAAAGTTCTATTTCATGTATTTTTATAAAAAAAGAAACGAAGAAGACAAGATTAAGCAAATGGCGGGTCTTAGAAGATTCGTTCTAAACCGTTTGAAATTTCGCTGTTGTTTTTTCTTCATGTTGCCGTAAATAAAATAAGAAGAAGAGAAAGTTCTAACACTTTGTCGAAAAACAGTGGCAATGGCAGACTATGCTTTAATTTTCGATATAGAAAATTAAATTAAAAGCAATCAAGGCACCCATCTTTAATGGTTCCCACAATAAATAAACATTGGTTTTCTTTGCTTCTGTCTGCTTGTTGTACCCTTCGTGTATTTGTTAAATAAATTTTGCCTTTTCTTTTTTCTCCGGCTTTCCTTGATTATCATGTTTGTGCTGTCTGGTGTGTCTATCGAAATGCCACTTGTTATGGCATTTTTGTTGCTTTCTTTTCTGCGTATCATCTCTGCAGAACACTTGAATATGGCGTGCTTGATTCATCAGTTCCGTTAAGCTACATCTATACAATATAAGCATATATGCATATATATATATATATATATATATATATATATATATATATATATATATTTTATATATTTATTTGTATTTTATATTTTTTTATATATGTAATTTATATATATTTATATTGTATATATTTCTATATATGTAACCCTTTAAACCTTAAAAAGCAGTACAATGTGTTATAATAGTCAACAAGAAGACTTTGCTACTTTGTACAGTGTAATCTATTAATACAATTCTTTTTCAAGGTAAAAAATCAATTCTCTAAAAAAAAAAAAAAAAAAAACAATGAAATAAATCGAGAAAATTAAAAAAAAATCGTTTGGCGTTAAACGTACAACAAAAATTCGCTTTTTGCCAGTATTTATAATGTTCACGCATGTAGGTCTTCTTCATTTTTTGCACGGCAAACCATTTAAGGGATCCCCACGTGTCGAATACGGTGATTATGAAATAAAAATCGGAAAAGAGAGAGATGGCGAGTGGCTGTAGCCTAGTGGATGACTCCCGAACTTACTACAGCTACGAGCAAGTATGTTCAAACCGCATTGAAAATTGAGTCGGCGAATATCGATTTGATAATGTTGACTCCTATCTACTTTGTGAGGTAGCAGCCCACCACGCGAATGTGAAAAAATGTCCATTATTTACAAGATCACTGAGCCAAAATTTGAACCTATCGGTGAGAACACTTTCATGAATTTATTATCGATTTCGATATGACTATGATTCACATCACGGCTATATATCGCATTTACGTTGAGTGGTCGAACGTTAAAGACATAATACTTGTCGATCGGGAGCACACCTCCCACGCCGACACCTTAATTCCTATCTTTTCCTCTTTCCGCTTTCATCTAACCATCACTTTATTCTGCACGTATAGTGGACAGTGGTGGTCCATTGTGGTCCACTATACGTCGGGTATCTTTTCAAAATATAATGTAAGATGTTCGTTGGAATGTGCGGCTTGTGAGAAAGGCTTCTACTCCGTAAAATCGAAACGCTATCAATACTCTGACACATGTGCATTACGTTCTCCTTAATTCTTATATTAGAGTCACGAAGGCTTATAGTCGCGAACATTATAATATCGATTCCAATTTTTCCACAGATTTTATACAAGTCTTCACTAGTCCGCAAATTAGAAATAGCGCAGATAAAATCTGCACAAAAGAGCAATGAAATACAAATTTTCTTTCAATATAAGCAAAGAAAAAAGCCAGCGTCCAACCTGGAAGGAAGACGTGCAAAGACCATGAAAATCATACAAAAGATGAGCACAAGAATGCATCAATTTGTGAATGATGTAATTCATCTCAGATCTCAGATGAATACATATATATATATATATATATATATATAGAAGGTCGGTATATATATATTAGAAGGCCGGTAGAATTAAAAGTTGCTTTTTTCTATGTTCACTCTACTCCTTGGTTAATTACGATAATAATCTTGGGTAAATTATTTCCATTTTTTGGAAAAAAAAAACCGCAATGCAAAAGGCGATCTTTCATGTAGTGATCAGTGAAGATTTTGAATTGAATATCGTTTTCAAAACAAGAAAACAAGTCAACGTGCATCATGTATAACCTGACTGCAGAAATGTAATTCTCTACCTTCGAGTTGAGCTTCAGCTTATATCCGCCAAGTTAATGATCAATAGTATGGTCGTGCCATTTATTACATTTAACCTGTTCGCAGACGTTAGAAATAGTGAAAATGAAGAGAAACTTTGAACCATTTTTCAATTTTTGTTCCCATATTTGCAAGAGGCGCACCACTTTACTTTAATTTCAAATAGAAGTAAAGTCAGCTTATTTTTTCGTCTTTGGATAAATTTAACGCAACATATATAAAAATTTGTATATATATACCGGTGCTATTAAGAAGGCATGAACTAAACATTAACCGTCATGAATTTTAATGTCTTATGTACGTAAAGTGCACAGTCATTATACTCTAAGGAAATATTAATGCTTGTCTTGCCAACTGAGAAGCGAGACAATAATCTTCTAATGCAGACAAGAGTAACAGCTGATACTTAAACGAATATTTATTATATACGTTTGCATGTAAAGAAAATATTAATATATTTTGCAAGCACATTAGTAAAAAATGAAAGCAAGGCCAAGTCTGAGATATTTACTCACTCTTGGTCTTTATATAGTGTATGCAGATATATCAGTCACATCTGTGTGTAATTTTCATAGACACCAACTGGAAGATATATTCATTTTGTCATTCTGTTTATATCAGACTAGAGTAGAGTAGAGTAGAGTAGAGTAGAGCGAAGACAGAGAGATAGAGTTTGCCATAATAAGCGAAAGCTCTATGAATTGTAAAAAATTCCTAATCTCCGTTTATAACATGGGATCAATCTAATTACCTGAAGAGCTTGTAATCCTTTTTTCTTCAATGAAGTTTCAATTTATTGGCCATTGTTCAGGTGGCTTTGAAACGATCACGCCCATTTTGCAATTTGAAATCGATGCATCGATCGACTTCAACGTTTCGCAATATCTTATTTTATTCTTATTAAGACAAAGAGATAAATTGAGAATATTGTATAAATTGTTGTAAGAGTACTGCTCTTCAGTCAGATTATGTCACGACAATCACATTTGTTAACGTTAATGCTGCCCTTGGACTCGTATTCTTCTTCTTATTCCAATGTTCTTAATTAGAACTTGAAAAGCTTTGTGGATAACGAGCGGATGGGTTGGCGTAAATAAATAAATTGTAGCCAAAGAATTCAAAGCAGAGCGAATCATATTCGCTTTAAAAAAAAAACTCTTTTTATTTGCAACGAAACGTTTGTTCAATACATGTCCACTTACATGTTGATTAAAATGTTATTAGAAATGTATTGTGAATACCTCTTCAACCTTTCACCCTCTCACTCTCTCTCGCTCTTCCAAGTTGGAGTATTCCTAATATATGCCCAGCAAGTAGCACCTTGGCACTACACAAGTGCCGGTCGTGTCAATCTGAAGCGGTATTTGATACCGTAGCTATTAATTTCAACACAAGCATAAACACAAGCGTAAACATCTAAGACGCTCTAATAAATAGCAACAATTACTTCGCATGTAATCAGCTCTTATTGGTAGCATGATTGCGGAGGGTAAAGCCAATTAATGCACACCCTAACGCCACATGGATGAAATACTACTGAAAAGAAAAATTAAAAACGTAGTTGTAGTAAAGATGGCCGCCAACATAAAACCATTTCATCTTTTAAATCTTATTATGCCAGAGCTTTTGTCTTATTGTAGGCATGTCCTCTGACCGGTTTGAAAAACAATGTTTTCAAATTTCAGGACGATATCTACCAGAATTCTAGTTCCAGAATATGATGCCAAGCAAAAATGTGTATATTTATGGGGGGTGCGAAGCTTTTTTTTGGGTGTTGCCACCATTCATCCATCCTTTGGTAATGGATATAAAAAAAGTGGCAATTTTTTCACTGAAAAATCTGGATATAGCATATAACTTATCATACCATTTGTTCAAAGTGACGAAACCCGAAAGACAAATTTCCTAAAGCGTACATAGTTTCTTACTCACGAGTGAGAATTATTTTCAACAGCGTCTATGCCTGGGTCAAAACACACACGTGCTGAAGGCAGTGTAGCGAATTTCGCCAAAAGATGTAAAACACAACAATAGGCGAACAAACAAGCTTCGATTGATTTTAGAAATGATTCTAAATCGATCGGGATAATTAAACCGGATCTATCTTGAGTCTTTCCATTGATTGCACGCACACATCCCCATGGGTTTATTTTAAATCTACTGATATAACAAAAGTTGGTTCTATATGAAATCCTTTCAAACAATGCATATATCCACACAAGCTCACCCAACTACCCTTATCCTCGTCGCGAATGGTATAAGCTAAGTGGGGTATAATTCAATTCAAGCCAATCAACTTGATTGGCTTAGTGATGTTAATTTTGTGAAGAGTTTTTGTCGTTTGGTCTTAAAAATTAAATTACGAAGCGTTACACTTACTATCCGGATAATTAATATATATTTTTCTGCCATTCATTTTCGGTTATTACTTTACCGCAAGTGTCAGATATATGTTACTTTTAGGTGGACTGAAATTATTATTACATGTGATGTGCTAAGTAGCCTTTAATCTCAATAAGCGTGACTTGAAGAGTCTTAGCTGGCTAAACGGGACAAAAAGCACGAGAGAATAGATGGATAGATGGATGGGCCCACAGCGTTAAACCACATGCAGTTACCTAGATTTCAAGAAGCTTCTAATGCGTAGCATTTGTCTAAACTAATCCTTACATAGTTGATATCCTTGGATATTGTGATGACTATAACAGAAAATTTCGTACACGAAATCGTGGGAAGGAAAGAGGGGAGCGGCGGGGTAGAAAACGGTCATAAAAGAACTCCAAAATTAATTAGATTATGCCAAAAAAGAAATCCTTGAAAATCCTTTTATAAAACCTATAAAGCTTGAATAATTGCTTTAGAAAAGAAAAAAAAAAAGAAAAAAAAAAAAATAAAAATAAAAAAAGAGAAGAACTCAGTTATTTAATACAAGCAAAGAAAATGGAAAAAGACAAAAAGAAAACACGAAATGGAAAATACATAAAGGAAATATATTTCATGAGAAGAATTAAATGCTACGATGAAAAAACAAATTGCTTTTAAATAAAATAGTAATGCACGAGTTTTCCGTGATATGAAAAATCTGCAAAAATATGATCTCATTCAGAGATTGTTCTTGGAAATATATTTCATTACAAACGAATGTTTACGATGTGCGTGACTAAAGGAAAAATGAAAATTACATATATTGAAATAATTTATATGACGACGACGATGATGATGACGATGATGATGATGATGATGATTATGGCTTGGCGGCTTTTATTTTATAGAAATATTTATGAGAATATTAAAAACAGAGAAAAGTATATATAGTGTAATGAAAAATTATTAAAAAAAAAAAAAGAAAGGAAAAAAAACAAAGCAAAGGACAAACAAAGGAAATAAATTGACGAAATAAGAATGTTATGTTATGTTAACCTTGAAGAGAATCTTGAATACCCCTCAGCTGAAGTAAGTATATATATATGTATATGGATTTCCATTTAGAGCATGCACTTCCCATCAAGCTACGTTTTTCAACAATGATTGATTCTTTGTGTAAAACTCCATTTCGCAGAAAATTTTATCTTTAAAATTCGGGACATTGTTTTAAAAGTGGTCGAAAAGTGAATGTCGAGTTGCTTTGCCATTTCAAAATTGGCCAAATTGCCCTGCTTGGGATATAATGGGAAGTATTGCACTCACTTCTCGCTTCTTCTTCTCCTTCTAGATCTTATTGAGCAATCAAAAATATTACGCATCGTTTTATACGTCACTTCGAAGATGTTTAATTGCTCGTCAAATTGAGTCCGCATTATGACGTCTGATTGCCCATAGTCGACGTATAATAATAAAATTTCGATTTTGATTAAAAAAGAAATTCGATACTTTTTCAAAGTTTTTGAAGACTAATGCTGCTGACAAGCCAACAATACTTTATCACTGATGTTGTCAAGCAATCAGGAGAGAAACAGATTTTGTAAAGGACTTTTCATCAAGTGTGGTACTTCTTCAAATTGTAATTTCCAGTTCCATAGATTTTTTTGTGTACTTTCAAGTATGAAAATGTTCGGTTCAATTTGCAGTTTCATTATGCAGCGACTTACGATTCTTGTATGTTTAGAAACCACTGCCAAATCGTTGCCAAAATGGCAGCTTGGTTGTGGGCGCTCATCGCCCGACTTGTTTTCTTTGGGGTTACATCAAAGCCCAGGTTTATGGCTGACAAACTACACACTTTGGACCATTTGAGAAGGTGAACATACCGCAAGCAATCGATTAACAATTCGAGCCATCGTGTGCGACAATTTCGTCAAAAGTCTTCTCAGACCTTAACTGCAATGTCTAAGCTTAAAAATAAAGCACAATTTACTTTGATACGTCGAGTGGCTTTTCTCTTTTTTTTTTATCCCAACCCTGTAAGATTGGTTTATACTCATTTTGTTTTTTTTTTCCTAATGTACGATTAGAGACCCTATAAAGTATATATATTCTTGATCAGCGTGAAATTCTAAATTGATTTAGTCATGTCTGTCCGTCTGTGTGGTGTTCGTTTTTGGCACTCGCCTGGTCGCAAAAATGGCGATATCGACTTGAAATTTGATAGAAACATTGGAAATTTCTGCACGCAGGTTGGTATTGAAAATGGGCCAAATTGGTCGAAGCAGAAGCGCGCAGTGGAGCGTGAGCTGAACGCAATTCCGCTTTTTTTTAATAAAAATTTTTGGGGTTTTGCTCGTTACTCAGAAATTGTAAACGTTACAACGCTGAAATTTTCCACATTTACTTTACGAAACCCTTTACTCTTCACGTGCGAAAGCGGAAAAAATCCGCCATACCCAGACAAAGTTACAATTGATTAAATTTTGTTTTTTTTTTTTTTTACTTTTTTGAGATTTTATGCTAATTTTTCATAAGGCAAACAAGACCGAATGTTCAAAACTATTTTGTACACTCCTCAAATGCAGATATATTATCTGCCTAAAAATGGGTTGATTTTAAAAAGAGGTATGGTAGACATGGTGATTGTTTTTTCCTCATAATACCAGCGATGTGGGTATGAAATGGAAGAGCTTGGAAGGTAGAATGCGAAAAGCATAATGCGAGTTTCGGCCCCCGACAGAATATAACTTCGTTACTTATTCAAATTTTAAAAAGTATCGTTCTCAATGTGTATCTCAATCAAGCAAATATTTTGGAAGATATTGTTAATAATATATGAGGAAGTTTTTCTTTTCCTCAGGATTGTTCCCTTAGTCTTTTTGACCCTAAGCAAGCGTCCCTTGTAAAACACGGTTGGTTCATACTATATTGTACGGAAACCATATCTGACAAGTACCGTATTACGGAAAGGGACGCCTACATATGACAAATGTTTGCTATCGTAACGATGCTTTGACCATTGCTCTAATAAGTGGGTCAGTCGGTGGAGGTATAGCCACACACACCCACTAGACTAGGGGGTCGTCACCACCTCTCTATCTCTTTCCCTTCCCGCAGTTCTATGTAATCGTCACCATGTTATGTGAATACGGAGCATCTCTTAAGTGATCGGTTATATTAAAAAGAAAAAAAAAAAATGCTATTGCATCGAGAGACGACTCAATCGATTCATAATCTTATACGAATCAGTAAAAACCTTTCTGACGTCTCTTTCTTACGTGTTACAAAGTAAAAGGCTACTTTAATATATCTACTCGATTATCCACACTTTGCTGGTAGGTATAAAAAACTACTTTTTGAATAAAAAAATAAAATATAATATAAAACGAAGTCAAAGGAATGCAAAATAGTTTTGCACTAGAGAGAGAGAGAGGGAGAGAGAGAGAGAAAGCGAGAAAAAAGTATTTTCGTTATGTGTAATACACGCATAAAAATAAAATTGAAATAGATTTTCAGTTTGTGTAAATTCAACCTAAATTTATGTAGATTTTCTATTAAGTGTTTAGCTTTATGCTGTTGCTGCTGCTGTTCGTTGGTTGTTTGTTTTTGTATTCCTTTGTACTAAAAAGCAAATTTGCCTTAGTTTTTGCGTAAGAATTTCTTATCTTTTTTTTTCTTTTTTTTTTTTTTTATTGCAAAACGTTTAAGAGCAAGTAAGTGGATTTATAGGGTAATGGGTTAAAGAAAACTATTTAAAATTTACTGCGAATAAAATTCTATTACAATTTCTTTCATTTTCTTAAGTCAAGTCAAACAAGGCCACTAGGAAAGAATTTGATGAAAATAAAAAAAAATAAATAAAAATAAAAATTAATAAGAAAAGAAATTAGATAAGAACATTATGATAAACTTGAACGAATTATAGCATGCCACTGCTCTGCTACCTCAAGCAATTATAAAGTTTTCTTATGGGGGGAAATTACTTTCTCATTGGGACTCTTCGTTTTCCTTTCTTCCTTTTCGGGATTTTTTTCCCTCCCACAAATTTGTCAACACTTAAAATTCAGTCATCGAATAATGGGTGAATTTCGACTGAAGCGTAAAGATTGAGATCATTCATCAAGGATTTGCTATACACGAGTTTTTTAGCAAAAGTGCTACTATCAGGAATGGGACGTTTCTCCGCGTATATATAATAGTTTGCGGACGAATTTTTGACGAAGAACTGTAAGTTTTCGCTTAGCCGACGAAAGAAAAAGCATTCAGTTAATCCTTGTTAGGTATTTATGTTGCTTCGGTATTGGCCGATAGTGTGTGTTAGTGCTATTCCTGTCACAAGCACTACATAGAATTCGGATAAAGGACTTGACAAAAGAAAAAAACGGATTTGGCATTTTTAACTAGGTTTCACTTTTGTGAAACATTTACGCAAACACGTGATTCTTGTGTGCAATTGGCATGACTGTGTTCACACGTCGAGCCAAAACTTGGCACCATTTATACAGGTATGTAGAAAATTGCAGTTGCATTGCAAATCCAACAAAAACGTCACTGTTATTGATCATAACGGTTAATTTTGTTTTTTTTTTTATACCTTAATCCCTTGTCCCATACGAGGTATATTAAAATTGTGCCGATGTTTATGTAACACGTCGAAAGTCTTAAGATACGCCGATTTTCTATTATATCGATTAATTCAGAGTCGTTTCTTTAATCGGTCTGTCTGTCTGTCGCACAAGACGCATGTTTTGAGCTATTTTGTTGATGTTTGGCATATTCACTTGTTTTGGTCCAAAAACAGAGTTTGTTAAAAATGGTTCGGATCGGACTTTCCATATAACGCCTTACTTTGAAGAACTCATTGAATGAAAAAATTTCGTAATTTTCAAAAAACGTAGCAACAAAAATCGCTGAATAGTGAAATTGCAGCATATAGAATTAATGCGAATAATTTGGATCGATTGGGGCATACAACTACCTGTTCCTACCTAAGAAAGTAAGTCTTTACATGGCAAATGGGAATCATTTTTAATATTTTGCGAGGAAAATCGGTTCACAACAGTGATTTATCATATAGATTAAGCCACAACAAATTTGGAGCACGTGGCTGTATTGTTTAAACCGCCAGTCCACCTACTAACCTTCCCATGAGGTGAATTTTGATAAATTTGGATCACATTAGTTCACGTTTTGAACCAACATCCACACATTTATATGCAAGCAAGACATAAGTTTCAATGTTCACGCAATCAAACGAACAATTATAAGAGACGACTTGATGTAGGTTCTTTAATCGATGGCTTTGCCCACTATTTAATACTTTTTTTTGCAGTTCATTAATAATGGCATTTGTGTCTATTGCCAGACAAAGTTTATCTGATCCATGATCAGCTTACATTAATTAAAAGTGCCCTTCAACTAAGAATTTTACTTTGATCAAATAGTAAGGTTTTCTAAGATATAGTTAACTGTGTCATCCAGTTGATAGGTTTTTTTTTTTTTTCTTTTTAAATGAGATAAACATAAGAAAATTATTTTATAAAAGACTTACGTGGGATCGGGTTTTCCTTCGGCCTCACATTCAATAATGAACGGTTTATCGCTTTCCTTATTCTGTTGAGCAACTTTAAATAAAAGTTCATCAGTCGGTGGTTGTTTGATAATGCGAGGCGGTGAGTTTACTATAGTTGTAAAAAAAGAAAAACAAAAAAATAAAAAAAAAGAGAAACGAGTTAAAAAGTTATCATTGTTGTGTTTCATGGTACAAGGGTATATTAAGTTTGTGCGGATGTATGCAGCATCCGGAAGGACTTGAGATAGACCCATCTTTGATAACGCCGACTGATTCAGAATCACTTTCCGAATCGATGTAAGCTTTTCTATCCGTATTTCCGTCTTGTTTTCTTATGTTCAACTTGAAGGTCTTGAAGTTTTAAAGTGATTCGATATACTGTCGTGTTTTGGCCTAAGAATCAACGCACATGAAAATGATTCGGATCGGAGAACTGTTTCGACCATTTCTTATAGAACACTTTATTTTGAAAACCCGTTTTATGAATAATTGTATTAAGCGAAGCGATGTAGGGCCCTGGCCCAACATAGTGTTTCCGCTGGCGTTTTCAAGTGCTATAAGAAAATGTTTTTGATATTCATTCGAACAGTTTTACTGTTCTTACGTTGTTCTCCCCAATTCCATAACATGCGAATTATTCTTAAACTTTCAAAACAATTTGCTTTTTATTTGATAAAATTTGTAAATTTAAAATACAGTTTGTAGTTGAAAATTAAAAAAAGAAAAAAACAAAATGAATTTAATTAATCTAAAGTCAATTGCGATTTTAAAAATTTATTTTTAATTCTTTCCTTTAGTAATCGATTTGCTTGAAAAATTAAATTTCACAGGAGACACTCAAACTTAGACTTTTCTTAGAATTCAGATGATCGGAACAAATCAATCAGCAGTAGAGACGCGGATGAAGGGGAGAAGAATGTTGTGAACATTATTGGAGAGCATATAATACACTTAATTTATTCTTACAGCGGTTTTCGTATTTCATTCTACTTCTTCAGCACAAGAAAAAAAAAAAAAATCTAGAAAACTATAAAAGCATCGCCCATTGCATTGAGTGGTGTATCGAAATGATTCGAGCTACTCGAGATATAACTTGCGCTATTAAATCGTTTAGCTCTCCGCTCCAACATCTATATTTCTATAAAGGCATCTCAACCATTGTCAATTATTTTTAGGAATTTATCAAACGGTTCTCATAAGGTCGCCTTCGAGAGGTTATTAATTTTTATACCCATCAACGAAGGTTGCGATTTATATTCACTGTGTCGAAATGTTTGCAGCAGCCAAAATGAAGCTTCATAGATTGAATAGATATCAACATCAAATTCTGAATCGGTTCAAGTATATCCACCCACTCGTTGGTGTAGAGTCCGTTGTAAACATTGCCTTTCTTGCGAAAATGAAACTTTCAGCTTCCAATTTAAAAAAGATTTTGGAAGCTAAGTTCATCAACGGACACGTCTACAATGCCCACACGCCTATGCAACAACAACTGTGAACACCTTTGCTTTCCACGTTTTTTGCTTGTTACTTATAATCACAATTCATACGCCATATAAATTCCAATTTTTATTCTGAAAATAGGAAAAATCAGCCGCGCCCATTCGATATTACAGAGTACGAGAGTTTAGTTCGTAGTATTTAGATAGAAAAACAAGGATTCGGACAAGACCGAATTTAATTTTCTTACTTGTTAAACTTAGATTTATAAGAAGCTTTCACACCTAATCAAGTGCTCAACTTCACCATGTGTCCATGTCACTATACTGTATCAAATTAGAGTGCTTCTTTTTTTCCATTTTTTTTTTTTTTCATTCTGACCCCCTTCCCGATGCATTAGATATTCGTCAATATTGTCACTTAGGACTTATTCAGTTTGTCTTATATGTCAACGATATCCCGTTCGCGATCCTGTCAGTATATATCATGAGGTTTGCTGCTTTTGCCTCTCTGCGATTCTCAGATTTAAGTAGCTTTAGTTTCTTCTCATACAATGAAATATGCTTCACAAACTCGAATGTTTTCTGATTTGATAAAAACATTATTGACGCAATAAGAAATATCATCGCCGCGCACAGAGACAAAATTCGAATTTTTTGGGTTCCAAGTCATATTGGTCTTGATTGATCCGCATCTACTGCACATTTACTTATGGACGACCCAATGGAAAAGTTTGACCGTCAAAAATGTATTAGGAAAAAAATTGTATTCCATCTCGGTATCCAATCAATTTTAGCAAAAATCAAGATGAAAATATTTGAAAGAAACCGACTTGGATGTATTATTGGAACGCAGTAATGAAACCTTAAGAATTTTCCTCCTCCGATATGCGATTGTGGAAAATATCTTACGATTAAACATATACTTTGTGAATGCCAAAATCTTTTTCTCGGAGCGCCTAACCCTATGGACATCTGGAAAATGCTTTTAGAACTTGATATCAATAAAAGCTACTGAACTACTAATCACATCATCTACGTAAGAGAAGAAAAGAAAAAGAGCTGATAATGTTAGTAGCTAGTGCTCGTTCTACTTTTAATCTTGGCATTTATTCCTTTGATCCAAATAAACTATAATAGAGAGTAACATATTTTGAATGATCGAATGACAAATTGAAAATGCGAACAATTTGGAATTCGAACCATCATATCAATATATCTTAAATTTATGCATTCACGAAAAATAAAGGAAACTTTATTTGATTTATTTGATAGATATGAATGCTCAGGCCGCTGTCCTTTTTCATTAGATTAAGGAGTGATGTGCATGAATAGTATGCATGAACAATAGACTAATTTGCTAAAGTGTATATATAGTCTGGCAATACATGGAAACACATGTTTGCTATGAGATACACAAACAATATGTTGCAACAACGTTAAAGATAACGTTAACAAAATCAATGTAAACACATGCAAGCATCGTACGTCGCTTGTATTGGCCTATGCAAGAGATAACGACGAGGATGAATGCTGGTTGTTTGGCATGAGATGACTGGTTTGCTAACCTGGCAGCCTGGCAGCCTGGCAGTGCAATGCATGCATGCACACACATGCATGCATATATTTAGTAAATATCATGAGTATGAATCCAATTTGAAAATCATGTTGCTCAACTACATTTGTAGGCAGCGCATAGGATATAAACAACGAGAAACTCTATTAATATTGTTGCACGTTGAAAAGTAAAAGCATAACAATCTACACATACCTATATTAGAGTTGTGTAAACAACTTTGTAATCTATGGATTAGTCAAGGTTAGAAAGGAGAGAGTGTAGACCACTAACAAATAGATGAAAAAACAAAAAAAAAAAGGTAAATTGGCTACAGTCTGATAAAAGCAACGACAATTTGTCAAAGTCATTCATTTGGGTTTTGTGAAATTTTCAAGAAGAAAAAAAAGCAAAAAAAAATTTATAAATAAATAAATGAAAGAAAACACAAACAACGATCACTGGTCTACCGGTATTAAGCCAATTTTTTAACCACAAGTATTACGAGAATGTCAACTCAATCGAAGTTTGCTTTTCTATTCGGTAGACGGCGTTATGCTTTTTTGTTTTTTTTTTTGGTTTTTGACTTATTTTAAGCCCGAGAGCATCATAAAGTCAATAAATGTAGCGACAAGTGTTCGAATGTTTCCGTTCACGACATAGGGCAGGGTAATGGAATCCTTGTTATGTAAACATAGTGACTTGAAAATGTCTGCACGCTTACTCATCGAAATCATGAAAAAGCAAAAATATATCTTTGATAGGAATTTCGTTTTATGTAATCATTCAATATCTAATAGTCCACCTGAAGTGAAAATCTTCTTCTTATTGCTTTAATAGATAGATATTAAGTGTATTTGTATTAGAGCAAAACATGAAATAACAGTAAGAACACATCTAATACGACAACATACACGACATCTTTATGAGTTTCTTTTTTTTTTTTTTTTCTTTTTTAAATTTAAGTAGAAATTGTTATCTAATAGAACAGTTTAATGGCGAACGTTCGCTTGTAATAATTATTTTAAATACACTTGTTTTCCAGTATTCATTAAGTGTTTGCATGTATTTTGATCATTTTTTCACTCGGCGGGAAAAAGACGTCTATTGAGAAAACCTGATACATTTATATATTAATCAAAATATTTTCCGTTATTTTCTACAATTTTTTCCCATCTATCTGGCAATATGGCGATACCTTATCGAATAAACGATATTGGTTTGGCAACGATTCATTTCGACATCGACCCATTTTCGCACTTCTTCAGCATCTCAAATGTGCATGCCAGCTAAACCATGCTACATCGATCTGAACAAGTGGTAATCTGAA
This sequence comes from Glossina pallidipes, assembly GCA_000688715.1. Taxonomy (NCBI): domain Eukaryota; kingdom Metazoa; phylum Arthropoda; class Insecta; order Diptera; family Glossinidae; genus Glossina; species Glossina pallidipes. The sequence continues at coordinate 1,561,263 of KK499811.1, forward strand.
GGCGCTACGTCTGATCAGTACGTTCCGCTTCGGCGTCAATGTGGATAGCTCTCCTGAACTCACACATGACATTTTGCGTTTGGAATTGTCGTAGTAGACCCACTTTTCATCGCCAGACACAATAGGCCACAGAAGACTTTTCTTTTTTGCCTGGCGAGCAATGAAACCGCGATTTTGAATCGATTCGAAATGGACTTTTCATTCAACTTGTATGGTAGCAATTTCGCCTCTTTTTGCATCTTCCCCATTGCATGTAAACATGTCACTCTTTGAGAGTTTGAGCTACGTTTTCGTTCAATAAACCTTGCAGTTAATTGTCTTCGAACTTTTTTGGTCCGGCAGGCCGTTCTTTGTCAGTGACATCAAGATGAGCGCTTTTAAATCGTTGATGACTGAATGTCGAAAATGCGATTTTGAGCGTTCCATGATTAGCTTCAGCATACATTGATTGAATAATCCAATAACAGTAAATGGAAAACTGTTATTTTCTACAGAGAAAGTTCGAAATCATCAAACTCAACCGTTCATACTTCGGTTTACTTTATCATTTTCATCAATAGATGTCGCTAATCAAAATACATGCAAGCCCCTTGTATCTAAAACTTGACGATATGACTGTCTTTTGCGTGACCAATTCTGTTTTCTCAATACTCTAATCGATTTTTTGAAAAAAATTAGATGAAAATCAAATAGCGAAACTTCGGTTGTTGATTTGTTGAATGACCGAAGAGGAGGAAGAACGAAATCAAACAGCTCAGCAATACTTTAAACGAGAGCATTTTTCGTGAATGGTTAGAAAAGTTTAAAAACGTTTGGTTTGGCGTAGAAGGCGAAGAACGCGGTAGAAAGCCGAAAGTGTGCGAATACACGGAATTGAAAGTATTATTGAAAAAAGACTCGCCAAAAGCTCGACAGAACTTGCACTTTTATTATAAGTGACTCAACAAACAATTTCACATTTGGTTAAAATCGTTAGCAATGATTCGAAAACAAGGAAATTGGGTATTAGATGAACTGAAGCCGTGGAACGTGGAAAACCGATTTTGCATACATGAAATGCTGGTTTCCAGGCATAACAGGAAGTGTGTTTTGTATCCTATAGTCAATAGCAAAAACAAATGGATCCACTACGATAACCCAAGCAACAGAAAATCATCAACATGGACGGTCAAACCGAATATTCATCAAAAAAAAAACTCATGTGTATTTGGTAGGATCAGTTTGCTGTTGTATATTACGAGCTCGTCAAACCGAGTAAAACCTTTACTGGAGCTCTCTAGCGAACACAATTAATGAGATTGAGCCGAGCACCAAAGGAAAAACTCTCCCATTATTACCTCAGGCAAGACAAACTTATTCTCCTATATGATAACGTGCGCCCGTATGCTGCGGCGCGGAGCAAAACGTATATGGATGCACTTAATTTAAAAGTCCTATCCCGCCCGCCATTTTGACCGGTGATTGCCCCTTCCGATTATGGCTTGTATCGGTCGCGGACACATGGACTGTCTAAGCATCGCTTTACAACAAATGAAGATATCAAGAATTGGGTCGAGTCGTGGATAGCCTCAAAAGACAAAGATTTCTTCCAACGTGGTATCCGATTGCTGCCAGAAAAAAAGGAGCAAATAAAGGCTAGATCCGCATAAGTACTCGAGTAAGCAAAGCTCAATGCGCTCGCGTTTCCAATAGGGACGAGCGTATGATCTTAAATTCACACTTTGCAAATTTTTTTACAAAACATATAGAGAATAAGGAAATGCAATAAAGGTAATGGGTAGTGATTGATGGACAATACTTTGAATAAAACGTCATGTGCCGTTCTTTCACAATATTTCCGCTATTTTTGGTAGAAACTTTTTGATGGAAACTCATTAAGTTTTGCTAATAGTTGGATCCATTTGCAGTTCTTCTAAATGTTACATGCTATTAATCCTGTGCCACAAGCGATGTAAAGGTGTAAAGGAATTAAAATATATTTTTTAATGTCCGCAGACTTTTGTAAACAATCGTATATGTAAATGCAAATAGAAAACTTAATTACATCATCGGAAAAGGTTGAATGGTGACAAAACTATAAGCTGATCACCAGAAAACCATGAAAACCAGATTTGTGACGGCCAAGTCGAAAGTCAGGAAAAGAAGAAGCAAACGTCAAATGCTAAAGATTAAGTTTAATGCAAGAGTTTTTTTTACTGAAAGAAAGAAACTTTCTTTTGTAAACTATACTAGTGCTGCTATAGTGTGATAAGAAGAAGAACAAGAAGCTAAAGTATGTCATTCTTCATTACATTAAATCGACAAATTGAAGAAATATTGATTGAAGTGCATTAACTAAACATGTTCTTAATATTTCAGTTGTTGTTAATGTTATTATATATAGAGATGCAGTTTTGTGTCTCGTTGCGAACGTGACGTGCATCGACTAAAATTTATTTCAAAAACAAATCTGACGTTATATACTTACTCATTGCTGTGGTAGTGCCTAAAATGGCAACCAGCATGATGATGACGGCCAACGTGCTAGACGGCTGCCGCCCCATTTTCAAATGGTTTGAGTGTAGACGTGTATATGCCTATGTAAATGCGAATCCTTTTAATATAAAATCTTCTCTTTCATGCACAAGTACACTGTACGAATTAATGGAATGTGACTTTTCGAGTCTTATTTTTGGGGAAGGATTTCATATAACTTATAATTAAAATCTTTGGTTTTCTTCTTTTCTTCTTGTTTTTTTTTATTTATTTATTTATTTATATTTATTTCCCTTTTATAAACTTGTAGCACAAGCATTGACAAGATGAGATATATCTGCAATGGGATAGAAACGTATCTGCAAAGAAAGAAAGAAAGAAAGAAAGAAAAACAAATTATTTACTAATATTTTTTACTCAATTTTTTTTTTTTTTAATTTTTTTTTTTGTTTTTAAGCAATTTCAAAATTAATCATCTATATTGCACATACAACGTGATATAGAAGGAGAAACAGAAAAATAAGTTTTCTAGCTTCTATAATGTTCCAATAAACTAATTCCCAGGTAAACATTGATTTCACTTTTCTCTCTGTAGCGTAAGGCGCTGTAATATAATACAAAGGCTTGCTTTATTAAAATCTAGAAGACACTGGCTCGGGCCAGTGTGTGTGTGTGTGTGTGTGTGCGCCTGTGTGTAAGCCGCTTTTATATTAGTTGACAGGCAGTGGCGTTGAAAGTGGGGGGAGGTAAAAATATCAAACAAATCAATTATAATGTGGGTAATAATTCGAAAAGCTAAAGCAAAGATAAATAAAATAAAAATAATTAGATTTACGCTCTTTGCGAAACTAAAGCTAACTGAAGTTAATTGAGATGACCAACCAATACATTGACTGTCGTTTTAATAGTGAACAACTCAAGATCTTAAGAAAAAAAACGCTTGAAGGCAGTAAAAGGGAGATATATGCGATCAAGTTCTTGTTTTTTTTTTGGACGGTGGCACAACTAAACTTATTCAAAGTTTTCCAAGTATATGTACATACTGCTGTGGAATTACTTGTTCAAAGCTGAAAGCTAAATGCGGCGCCCTGGATACTCAAGTTTACTCAATAGTTCGCTTAGTCAGCCTTCTGATCATTTAAGCTTTGGATGTCTTGTGAAGTGTCCATCGTTGTCCATCACGCAACATGAGCTAGCAGCACTCTCTCCTTGGAATTGAACATGAAAAGTAACGCTTATCGCATTTGGGGTCTTTTTTTTGATGATGACGGTTCCCGACATATTCAAAGCTTCGCAAAAACATCAGCGCATTCGGTGTGGGATAACTTTGTTAAAGCTAGAAACTCATACAGAAAATGATGTAATCGTTCTGGAGAAGCAGTTAGAATTCATTTTTACACCAGACAACCTTGATAAATATATGCATCGACTTTTATCTCTTATACATATATAATATAATATATTAATGAGTGACGGCGAAGGAATATTTCAAGATTAACCTTTTAAGTTAAAGCTTCCCAAAAGCAACAGTGCAACGAAAGCAACGAACTCGGCTAAACGAACTTACGAATCGGTCGATCCATGATAAGATTTCGTTTCGATCTCATATTTACCTTAAGCAGTTACAACTATGAAAACGACGAATTAAAAATCCTTCTTATAAAATAAATCACGAACGCTTCTGAATTTTCGAAATTCCTTCACATCTAATACATAAAAGAAAAAGCTTGAAGAAAACACACATCGTATGCTCAATGAAAAAACTAAACAAAGTTAATTTACATACTAATGAGAAATGAAAGAGAAAATGGGTATACAAGGGGCATGCAAAAATAAATAAATAAATATAAGATATATTTTTCAAAAGAATCGCACTCTCGATAAGAGGCAGACAGAGAGAAAGATAGAGAGAAAAACTGCAGCAGCGAGAGATAGGTAATAAACATATGTTAATTGAATTAGTAAATGAAAACAAAAGAAAATCGAATTGGAAAGGGTTGCACTATAGCAACACTTTCCAAAACAAGCTGAAATGTTCTCAGATACGTTTCAGAACGGCAGCAATAGTATTGGTATAATACTAATATTGTTAATTATTTTAAATATATTATTAATTTGTAAACATTTGCGTCGCCAAAAAAAAGGACAACACAAACTAAATCGGAGATCCTTAACGGCTTACGGTGACATGTGAAAAGAATTCAAAGTTTTGATGTAACGAGAAATATGGATTTTCGTAATATATGTCCGAATGTGAATATGGACAGTATACGAGGTAAAATGTAACCAAAAACAAAAACAAAAAAAAATCAATATTTTCTAAAAGGTCACGTTGTATGAGCTTTTTTGTTTCAATTGAATAGCGAGACCTTGAAATAGGGATTAATTGAATTTTGCTATTTCAGCGGTAATTCCACCACTGCCTGCTATGCCAGCAGCATTATCTAAAATTAAATTACCAAAATCGATGGCGAAATTAAAGTCAAGAAAAATTTTTCGCAGTTCTAGAGAGGATGTTCAACGTAGCAGTTCCAAGAAAAGTGTTTCCTCAATTAGAGAGGCCCCGCCTATACCGCCCTCGGGCTTTGTAAATCATACGCCTACTCGTATTTCGACAATTTCATCTCTTATGAATCAAACGACCAGCGGTGGAAGCATGGAAGACGATTATCAACGCAATACTTATAGGCGAGCAGGCAGCATAGACGATTATCCAACACCGTTGAGTCAAAAGTCTGAACGACATCATCGCAAAACAATCAGCCCTTTAAAAGTGCCCGCTCGCACGCCTGAACCCTCCTCGGAATCACCGCAAACACCGAAATTATCTTTTACCGAAAAACTGCAAAAAAGTTATCACGATTTTTCTGAATTCAAATTGAAGCATCTTTTCGTTAAGAAAACTGTAGTCCGTAAGGATAAGATTGAAATTGGGTATTATGTTGATCGGTACGAAGAAGATCGCGAACGTGAAGTAATTGAAGAGGCAGAAGATGATCGCAAAATAGCTAATAATTATAAAATTAAATTTCAAACAGCGCGGGAGGGAGCGGAAGATTCATTTGAGGAGAGCGCTGATGAAGGTTCACCTGATTTGCAGCCTCATATTAAAAGAAAGAAGCCGATAAAAAGCGTCAGTGAGCACAGCGGTGACGAAAGTGGTATGGAATTAACTCCACCTAAGCGCAGACCAGGTATTGCAGCGACAAGATTTGCCAGAGTTCGTAGCCCAGCTTTAAGCATGTCCGACGAGGAGATCGAACTCCACGATCTTAATGAGGAGTCAGAGGTATCAAATACATTAGCAGTAAAGAAGGGCGCAGAAAAGTCAAGTAAAGTGAATGAAGAAAGTCCTGCAACCGAAGCTAAAAAGGAAGATAAACAAAAATCTAAAGGTTTTAAAGAACGGATGGAAACCCGCTTATCGAAATATAAGGCTTCACGAGAAAATTTAGATAAATCAGTGGATTTAAATAAAGAAGATGAAGAAGAAGGACAAACAGGCAAAACCTCAAACGCCGAGAAGCCTTTAACAGCCATTAAAGAAAACTTTAAACGCTTCCAAAAATCCATTAAATTACCGACATCAAGTAACAATAATAATAATAATCCAGTTGCCAGCGACGTAAACGAGAATGAAGAAAACGATGAGGGTAATAAAACAAAATTAAGTAAAACTCGACAGTTTACTGAACGTTTGAAACGCTTCCGCTCTGTAGACAATGTAGATAGCGCAACAACCGAAAACGATAACGAGGATGAGCAACCCACTCATATTAAATCCACTATAGCCACCAAATTCCAAGATCTTAAGAAAAGCCTTAAAAAGAAACCGTCCATCGATGCTGGTCAGACAGATGACGAATCTTCGCCACAACGAGAAAGCAAACATGGAGATTCACTACTGGAAAAACTTAAACATATTCGTGCCCGTAAACAGCCCACTGGTAACGACGATCCCGATGACGATGAAGAAGGTGGCGAAACTTATAAAGAAAGTTTCGCGGCCCGTGCCAAACTTCAATTAGAGAAAGGTGTTGTTATGGCCAGTCAAATGCCTCATATTACCAAGAAAAAATTGAACGAAACTAAACGCTACTTCCATAGATCTCCTACTAAAGCTGAAAAGAAATCGGACAAATCTAATGAAAATAAAAGAGACGATGAAGATGGTGAAGAAGAGATACTTGAAATTGAGGACAATACCAACAAACCTGTTGTTCCTCGAAGACGTTTTAGCGAAGTTAGCGTAAATTACGATGCCAAGGAAGAGTATCTGCGAGAAATCGCAGAAGGTCAAGAACAGATTGCTGCTCAAAGTGCTACTGTAGCTTGGACTACTAAGCCAATCCTCACCTCTTCATTGGATTTGGAGGACGAGGATGATATCGCTGCCGATTATCCGAGAGTACTTATACATCAAGATAATTCAGATACGTTTGAATCAACTCTAATAATCGCAGTAACGCGATCTAGAACTCATACTCCGACTCCCATTATAACCGAGTTACCACCAGATCCTCCGAGTCCGCCAAACAAAATTGAATTAAAGCCCGCGACCTCCGACAACTCAAACTGGATACCCAATAAGGATATCATTTCAAGTTTCTTAGAGATGACGCCGCCGTCGCATCGTAAGGCTCCCAAGGAGTTCAATGTTAGCAATATTCGGGACAAATTGAATAATCAATCAATAGACTCAAATTCTGATAGCGATGTATGGATTAATCAGAAATTGAATAAGAAAAATTACCGAAAAGCTTCGGTGATAGAATTAAGCGCACCGGAAGACCAGGAAGAAGCTTGGAAAGTTAAATCGTCGAATGATGACAACAACAAAATCTACAAAACTAAAAGTATCGACATATTTGAGGCAAACGCAAGAAAAGGAGGAGCACTAAATGCCTTCGAGGATTTCGACGATGAGCTGAAAAATACACCAGTTATTGAAATCAAACATGAGCAAGAGAGAAAGCAAGAAATAATATCACGACGCGAAAGAAATATAGATTCTTTTGAACGCGATAGCAGTGAAGAACTAGATGCTGCCGATGATGACAATTCCTCAAGAGTTACCAAAATTTTGGTAATAAACAAGCGAGATAAAAACATTAAGGAATCTGAACGGATTATTAGATCACAAGAACTCAGTTATGAGAGAAACGCTGCGAACGATCTGTGCATCAAAGAATTAGAAGATATTGAACTTAAAATTAACGAACCAGACTTATACGAAGCAAGAAGTTACAGTGACGACGAAGGAAATAATCATCCGCTATCAGTAACACCGTCTCGACCACCATCAACGTCTCCTCCGCCACCGCCTTTGCCACAACGCCAACCTTCAATCAGAATAACCCAAAGCGCTGTTAAAGTAGATTGTTTACCTAGTTCGACATCATCATCACCATCATCATCACCACCTCCATCGTCAACATTGTCGTCATCGCCGCCACCACCACCACCACCGCCACCGCCGCCAACATTACCACAAATAAAACCGCCAATACCGCCCAATAGACCAACGAAAATGAAACCATGCGAAACACCAGCACCAAAACCTCCTGAACCGCCTATTACGTCCGTACCACGGACAAGTAAACCTTTGGTTAAGACTTCGTCTTTACGTCTAACCTACAACGAACAAGTGAATCCCAAAGATAAAGGCAAAGTTAATAAACTTATATCACGCTTCGAACAACCAACCAGCGAAATCAAACAGAGGCCACGTATCATACCAAGAAGACCGATAATTCATCTTGACTCTAGCGAAAATAGTGATGACGAAATTGAAGAAAAACCACTATCCCAACGCAATTATGAAGAATCTGAACGAGACGTAACACCAACTAATCAACCAATTAAAATAACTAATTCGCTCACCATTGATTCACCAGATTTATTAAATCACAATATAGAAGAAGTGCAAACATTGCCGCGAACGCGTAAAATCGCTTCTGATCGCATAAAAACGGAAAATCATCCAACAGATTTAGAAAAGCATACATCAATACCACAAATTTCGATAGCCAGTAATCCGGATATTAATTCCAACTTAAGCGGGCCCAATTCGGAATATGGTTCACCCATAACTTATCCTTCCAGTTTGGTCAGTTCTACCGAAGCTACGCCATTGTCAGTACGTAAAGAGCCGGACTTACTGCAAACACGACGTAGTCGACGTTCCATGACACGTGACGATGAACGCTTTTACTCATTCGATAGTGATGAAGGTAATAAAAAAAAAAAAAAAAAATAAATAAATTATCGATTACCATTTACACATTTAATAATAACTTATGCAAGTTTTTTCATTTTCTTTTCTTATAGAAAATAGCTACTATTCAATAAGTTCAACAAACAGTAGTCGTTACGTGGTGGAACTTTAAATAGGCGACACGATATTGTAATATTAAGGGAAAAAAAAACAAAAAAAAACAAAAGAAGAAACTATGTGAAGCCCTTCGAATGTATAAATTGTGTGAATGTGTAAAAGAAAGAAGAAAATATGATAAAAGCGAACGTAATTATTATAAAAATTAATAAACTTAAGACGAAAGTAAACATTTGACTTGTTTAAGAGTTTGAATATTCTTTAGAGAAAGAGAAAGAGAGAGAGAGAGAGAGAGAGCCGCTATTGAAAAATCAACATTTCTTGTGGCTTAATGGAGCTTTTGGCAATTAATTCTATTCTATTATTCTAGATATTAAAATATTTAGCACTAAAGGTCTTCGGTGTAATCAAAGTCTCAGATAAGGTACGTTGAGATCGGGAAGAACTTTATCTCAATTGGCATCGATCAAAAGGATTACAACAATTTTTGAAAATGCTGAGGATATTGATATTGATGATGATGATGATGATGATGATGATGGTGAGGATATACGAGGATTGTTACTTTGCTTTCAATCCCGTTATTTACTACGATTTCTCAAAATTTAAAGAATGGCAACGAACACAGACAGGTAGTCGTGGTCATGGTATACAAAGCTTTTCAGTAAATGTTTTTGTAGACATTGCTCGGTCCGTATAATGAATTCACTACATTCCCAATTTTAAATAGAAAAAAAATTGGTTATTGAATAGTAATAACCTGAAGAACAAATCAATACGGAAATCATTTTCAAAAGCATTTAAGCATTTACGCTACTTTCTTATGCGTATGAAAGAAAGTTAACTGAAGAAAAAATCTGCTTACTTAGGTTATGATTCATATCTTTAATTTTGCGTAAATTTTAATGCACAAAGTGTACAAAGTTCAATGACTTTCGAATCAATGAAAACATTTATGGCAACATGCGTAAGAAGAAAAAAAAAGGAAAAACCATCTGCTCTTCTGAATTTATCTCCTTATTGTTACTATTGCTATTATAACCTAACTATACGCGTACATAAGCAAAGACATAGTCCCATGATTAAATGGTTGATTGTTTGACTTATAAAAATATTGTTATTTTAACACCAATACCACTGTCAGCGAAAATTGGCAACGCAGCGCATTAAAAGGTTGCATATGCATATATAACGTTCGCATAAGCTGTAATTATTGTTGTTGCTGTTGCCGCAGAGTTTTATGTTGTACAATAAAATTCCACCTCAATTTTCAGTTAGATTATATACATATATATAAGGTATAAGGATACACAAATGCATACATATATCTATATATATATCCTTGCTGCAATGTTATGCCTGCAAAATGCTTGCATAAACAAAAGTAAATACGTATGCATTTTATATAAAACGGATGAGTAGGATCTGTAATATTAAACTTGCAAATGTGTTACTGTTAAAATGTCGTGGCGTCTTCGTAAGATGTCCAGTAAATGAAACAGAAATTATTACGTCAAAGTTGTTTTTTCGTTTTTTAGCACCCTTTGCTTCTCTTTTAGCATAATTCTATATTAAAAGTGACTAATGCTTTTATTCAATAAGAAAATGTTATCAATTCCTTAGCCTTATTTTACTCACGCAAAAGGTTTTTTTTTTTTTTTTTTTCAATAATTTATTAACATAATTTTGTAATTAATTAAAAATATTTTACGTACCAGATGTTCAAAATAAATAATGAAATATTACTGAAGCATATAGTAACTGATAATAACCTACGATAGCATCAATATCAACCACCACCCTTGACAATTTCAATCCAACCACACAGTCGTTAGTTGCATGCATGCTTAGTCGAGTAGTAAACTGCACGCTTGCGTATAGGAGCATTAAAAAGAAAAGAAAAAAAAAAAAAAAAATCCGCAGGATTTTTACTACCTTTGGCACCATTAATCATTTAAGCAGACACTATGCCTTTTCCCGTATCTTATATGAATACATGAGCCAAATGTTGGCAGGGGTGGTATGTTATTAGGCTTTGCTTGTGCAATAATTAAAAAAAAAAGGGTTCGTTGCAAAAAAAAAAAAAAATAAATAAATTGTAAATCAGTGTCGAATCGAATCTTTGATACACTCTACGATCTAACGTTCTTTTCTTTAGTTCCACAATGATTTTTGCGATGACCTTGATTGAAAATGTGTTTTTTTTTTTTACATTTTAGTTTGAATGGCCGAGCCATGTATTTGAAATTTTAAATTACGAGATTTTTAAGAACAAATTCAAACGACTTGTTCGAATCACGAGTTATATACCCTTAGCAAGTATAACTGGATGTTGCATATGGAATAGGAAAGGCAATATACTTTCGTCTCTTGATGTTGTCGTTAGGTGCAAAATTCCCTTTTCATATGTGCGGGTTTAACTAATTTAATCAACGTTCATTTATCACGTTTCCATTTTCCTTTGTATCACACCACTCTCTCATCCATTAAATATGTTTTTTTTTTTTTTTTCATTTATTATATTCCAGAAGTTGATTGATGCCAGGGAATCTCGGTCATAGTGTTTATTTTCTATGCACGTGTTCAACTATTGCGGTACAGTATTTGATTTTGTCGGTTTCACACTACATTCCTTTTTGCGTTTAATTGAATTAAATTTTATGAGACTTTTGACAGTTATACATATATATATATATATATATATATATATATATATATTTATACATATATTTTTTTTTTTTGGTGACTAACTACACTTTGTTATCGAAATAATTCACTTTTCTATTCGACGAGACTAAACAATTTTCTCAAAATGCGACTTCCATTCATTTTCGTTCATTTAATGTAAAATTTATTGGCCATCATATCCTATTAACGCTTTTATGGCCTTCTTTAGGATTGGAGTAAAAGTTTCATCTTCCTTCGAAAATTAGTTTAACTTATGTTTACTTTTAAATTTTAATCGATGTTCAGTTTACGATTCCCATTATCGAGAGATCGGATAGTTATGAAGGGTAAAAATGATACCGGTACCGGATCGTTTTTCGGATTGACGATAATCGATTGCGTTTCTCGAGTTAGGCTTCTCGTTCGTTGCACTTACAACGCGATTTTTATGATATCATCGGTATGTGTGTAACAAAATAATGAGCAAGAAGAGCAAGAAAAGTAAGTAAATAAATAAAATGAAATATAAAATTTTAACATTATAGTTAAGGCCCATCATTAAATAAGCTACACCAATGCGTTTAAGTTTTTATTATTCGAAAAAGTGATCCGATCCGAATCAATTTCAAAAGCGTCCGATTTTGGGCAAAAACACGGCGCTGTACAAAATTTCATCGAAATATCTCAAAAGCTGCGAACTGTAGGTTGAAACAAGAACGCGAGATGGACAGAGAGACAGACAAGCAAATGATTCTGAATGGATTGATATAATGAAAGGTGGGTTTGTCTCAAGTTCTCCTCGGTTTTGCATACATCCGCACAAACCTAATACATCGTTCTACCACAAGCGGTGCAGTGTAAAATTTTTAGTAAAAAAATTTAATAAAGTGAGTAAAATATATGATTAGTTATTTAAATGGTCGAACTCTTTTTTTGCCTGTGCATATACTGCCCAAACGGCCTTTCCAGCATATTTATTAAGCGCTTTCTAATAATTTTAGATTTCCATCTTTAGTTTTTCCCAGAACCTTTTCTCGTTAATTTAAACGCAACGAAAATAATTATTTGATTTTATTATTTTCGCCAACATTTTCGAATTTCTAATCTATAATAAATGTAACAATGATTTGAGGATGTGGAAACGATAACGCCGCGAGCAGCCGCATTGTACTGTCCGATGGTTTCGTAAGTATTTTCATAATGTGGATGATTTATTTGTAGGTGTTGGTTACAATTCCTTCTGTTGCAATTGCTGTTAGTAATGTTCGCCTGCGGCAGTTGATGTTGTTCACCGTTCCGAACCAAACCAACTGTGCCTTCTATTGTACCTTCAGCTTGACTATTTTCATCATCTACAATACCCATTATATTGGCGGCCGCTTGTCGTGCTAGTGCATCCTGCTCATCTATTCACATGGCTTGATCTACTATCATACACACACCGGCATGACTGCGTCCAATTATCATGGCAACGTCCAGTATGCGCCAAGAATTCGTGTGGGGGTTATAAACTTCGACTGATGATAAATTCGACTGACCATCACCTCCTCCCACTACGTAGAGTAGGCCATCATGAGCTACGACGCCAGCATTTCTGCGGCAAAATGACATATCAGCTACTTTTTTCCATTGATTCTTTTCAAGACCGTATGCTTCTACAGATCTGCACACCATTGGACCAACACGACCACCTACAGCGTAAAGTATGTTATTAAGTACACCTACACCAGCGCCGCTACGACGTGCCGACATATCTGCTACAACCTGCCAGGTGTTAGTGTCGCGATTATACCGTTCAACTGATGAGAGATGTTGACGTGTATTATCGTCGAAACCACCGACAGCATAAAGTAGACCATTAACCACGCCCACGCCTACTGAACTACGTCGAGTAGACATTGACGCTATGAAACTCCAAACTTCATTTTCTGGATCAAACATTTCAGCCGAGCTAAGGCCGTTATGATTATCAAAGCCGCCCACAGCATAAACGCAACCGTTAAGTACCGCAACACCTAAAGTAGATCGTCTTGCCAACATTCTGTTGCTGGTAGACCACTCATTCCTTGCAGGATTGTAAACGTCCACCGCCCGCATCGCTGATACGCTATTAAAACCACCTACAGCATACACCTTATCATTTAGTACCGCTAAGCCGGCTTTGGATCTTCTATTAGGCATGTCGGGAGCCACACGCCACTTTTCTTCAAGAAAATCATAGTATTCAACCGAAAGTATTGCTTCTGACGGATGACCTCCTATTACTAATAATATCTTTGGCCATTCGACAGGTTTGCGAGGTATTGTACGCACCGTATTAATTTCAGAAGGTACCAAATGATGTGTAAGCGCTTCAATAATTAAATTTTTACATGTAATGTTGCCCTTCAGCAAAGGCTCCTTGTTAACCTTCTGAGTTATATATTCCTTTGCTAGACACGGCAAGCGCACATGTTTCATTAAATCGGCGGTATATTGCTCGCGTGGTATGAGATCATAACGTATCCAGTTTCTGACGCATTTATAAACCTCTTCTTCGCTGGAAACCGATATGCGGACATTACTTATTAAACTAATCACTTGTTCATGTGTCAAATTTAAGAATTCTTCGAATTGTATTACTTCGTTGAAATGCTTTTGTATATAGGTGTCGGCGTAATTAACCAACTTGACGCAACCATGCATATCCGAAAAGTTCCGTATGCCCAAACAATTCCTGGCATCCAACTGAGTTCGCAAATAGCTACAGCAACCGTCTCGAACATCGGTTAATTCGAAGAGATTGGCTGCGATTAACAGTACTCTCACATTATCCTCGGTGATTGTGATGGTTGATGTGTACAGGTATTCGATGAGAGGCTCAAGAGCGTGATACTCGACGCCCTGCAGCGTAATACGATCCTGCCGTGACTCTTCAGATCCTGTAAACATCGCATGGAAGTATGGACAGCACGACGCCAACACTATTTTATGAGCTGATATTTCTCTATTGCTAGCTACCAGGGTAATGTCACAAAACATATTTCGTTTGCGCATTTCGTTCATCGCCTTAAACGAATGCAGTTTTAAACCGGAACTGCTCCACAAAATAAATTGTTTTTTCATAATAGAATTGTTTTGCATAATATAAGTAATATATAGCCAAAGATATATAACAATCTTTTCTTTATTTATTTTTCTTTGCAAATTTTCACTTTTTCACTGTCTTAGTTCAGCTCATCACCAATTTATTTATGTTGACGTTGCAGTTACTTTTCAACATTTAATAAAAATGGCTTACTTCTCTTTCAAAATATTATACTTGTTGTAACAAGTAACAAGTGTACAATTGTTATTTTGTAGAAATTGAATTGGGCAGGAGAATGT